>PQWD01007683.1:0-77625 GCA_019425675.1 Leucinodes orbonalis | reverse complement strand
TACGCTGGGATACCAGACACAATAGAAAATCAGTTGTCTGGGACTTTAAAGCGTTATTTGCGGTCAAAGGTTAACTCTTTCATGTAGTATTAATCTAATCGCTAGTGCCCCGATTCCTTCGAGGAATCGGAGCTTAGTGAAAAGTTGTACGATGAATCTGCAAGTTAATGTACCGATAGGATATTCCGATCTAGAACTTTTACAACTTTACTTAAAAGTTCTGGAGTGGAATATCCTCGATGTAATAGGTTAAGACACTGTTCACTCTGATGGTCGGACGACTTTAGAGAGGTTGCTAATGGAAGCTTGTTTATGGAAACAGAGTATATTTAATATGGAACGATAGACGCCTTGGGACTAGCAGTGGAATGCATTAAATAGTATTTTCCATCGATGATTTTATAAAAGGGACCTCTCTGCGCTCTATCATTTTCTGAATTATTGAATTTGAAAAAAATGAAAAAAAGAAACATTTATTGGCCACAAATTATAATGCATAAAAACATAACAAGTAAAATAAAAACAATTAACACAGAATAAAGAAAAAGAAAGATAATAACTTATAATCTTGTGGCCCATCAGGTACAGCCTTAGTTTATTTCATTGTATTCCTTTTTTGATAATTAAAACCTTACACAAAGCAGATTTCTGGACTGTTCTATCCTAGTATTAGGCGTCCTATCAATCAGCAACTGGCTTAGGCCCCTAAGTTGTATGCTATGACTCTTAAATATACAATTGTTCATTACAGACAAATCAAAGAAACGATTGCGTGGCTGTTTTCGGAGCAAATGCTCCATTACTATATTAGTGTTGTTCTCAAATCTTGGTGGCCTGGGGGCGTGCTGAGTGAGAATACATCCAACAGGAACTTACAAGACAAAGGTACGAATTTAAACGTGGTAACCTTTTGTAGGTAAAATAAGATAAATATTCCCTATATAAGTTCAATGTTTAACCAACAATAGAAATTAATTTAAGAAGTTAACATTTCTTTTTATGACCCTTTGTTACCCTTTTGTTAAGTAAAAGTACATTTATATTCCCACTATAAGTTAAACGTTTCATCAACAATACAATTATAAATTAAAACTTTTAAGATTTCTTTCATGTCTATAAAAGTTAACATAAGCATCATCGGTCATTGTAAAAATTTAATTAGTCACATGAAAAGTAGAACACCCAACTGTTGCGAAATGTTAAAACATTTCAACAAAACAAAAGTATGCTTAAAATAACAAATTGACATTATTTTCAACGATCGATTTTGACGGTGCGGCAAATTTCCAAGATAAACCTTTGTGAACGCGTGTTAAATTAATATATCATAAAGCGTGTAATTGCTAATCAGATTGGTGCCGTCGTTAGTTGTATCTACGTAGACATATTTTTAGAAAATCTGGTCTTTATGTATAATTCTAGCAATAGCGTAACGTAAAGAGGGCATCGACCCGGAAGGTGTCTTGAACAGGCGATTGCAATTATCAAGAATTTCAGTTCTACGTATCAAATCCCAAAAGTTTTATATAAATCAAAAAATATGTGTGACTCCCGCAATGCATGAGAGATCATCATCAACATTACAGCCTAAAATGTACACTGATAAACGAAGGCCTTTCATAATGATTTCGATTTCCATTTTCCATGATGGGAGACCGATCTCAAGGAGTTATCATAATATATCCATCTCCTGGTCGCCACCTTAACCAGGTCATCATAGACCTTTTCGCCCCATTGGTTGCTGTGGGCTATGTCGGTTGATGCTTTAATTTTATGACGACTCATATGATATTATGATCTTATATGAAGTTTCGGTGGATCAATGGTGTGGACTGTCGCCCTCCTACCGGGAGGGCTAAGGTTCAAACCCCGCCACGTACCAATCTGTTTTCGAATTTTCGAAAAATATATGTACGTTATCTGACGCTCTTACGGTGAAGGAAAACATCGTGAAGAAACCTGCGCACACCTGCGAAAATATTCAAAGGTTGTTGGACGAGCGTGAAGTCGTCCAACCCGCACTGGGCCCGCGTGGACGACTAAGGCCTATACACCTGGGTACGGGTAGGCTCGTGCCCCTCGACTATTAATGAGCTGATGATGAATGAATGAATGATAATGTAATTGTGTACAGAACATACTCGTACCTTGGCGTCACAACAACTGACCGAGAGTGTGGTGGAGGCGCTATCTTCGCTGGTGGGCGCCACGGCAGCGGCTCGCGGTGCCAACAAATTGTTCCACACGTTGCAGAACACCACGCACAACAAACAGCTGTTCTATGTAAGTTTTTGTTGATGATTATTATTTTGCCTGGTTTTATCATTCAGGAATGAGCTAATAGCTTATTTGGATTTGACAGTTCTGTAGCTGTAATGTAAAATAATGTAAACTATCAGTTTTATAAATCAATTCAGATGTACTGTGTAATAACCTTACTAAATTCACAATTAGGAAGAAATATCAACAAAAAAATGTCCGAGCTGCTTGATTGTTATATTTTTGACATGAAATTATTCATTAAACTTTGACCTTAACGCGTCATCAAAGGGTATTTATAAATATGATTTGCTCAATAAAATCCACATATATGAGTGAAATCTAGATTTATTTCTAATAAACTTTTCCTCTCAAATATGTCTCCATAGCTAAATGCTAAATGCTTACTTTTTTGTCTTGTGCCGAATAAAATTAAAACAAAATATTTAGGTGGTATTTTTGATAAATCAGTACCAAACTATCAAACCACAATTAAGTTTTAAAGACCGAATAAAACAAAGCAAATAATATAGCTCCTGTCATCATCACTGATGATACTGGACCATAAATATAGATGGCTATTCCTAAAATAATGACTACAAATAGTACCACTACTATGGTGGTATATAATCGACACTTTGAGACGGACACTGTGATTTTTTCCGGTGTTCTTCCCACGTAGGATATCGTCTGAAAGGAAAATCAATATTAGTTAGTTTTAATAGAATATCTGGCGCTTTTACTAGAATATAAAATGGGTAGATCTATGTCAAGCAGTGGACTGCTGCATTTAAGAGAAGGTGAAATTTTCGTATTATATATATATAATTTGGCATCTCAACACAAAACAGCCATACATACATATGTATTGTATAGATACTTACACTGAATGTAACATTTTCTGGATTGTGTACATATAGAATCTTTTCACCAAGTATGCTTTCTGGAACAATGAAAATAATAAATAAAAAGTGTTTTATTTCTAGGTATAGTTTTACAAAAATATTGTAATGGAGTCTTCCCAGTAAGTAATGAGACACTTGAATTGGGAATGAACCGCTTCATGCCTAAGTTACACTTGTTACAAAAATAAAAACTTAGCATAAAATATATGTGTGCGTGTGTTCGTCCGTGTCCGTGTCGCTCAAGGTACTCTTTCCAGAATGGTTTCGACGTCGTCATAACTTAGCGAATTTAAGCATTAGTTAGAGTTGTTTTACAGTCATGCAGGGTTCTAGGGTACAAATTCAGGGCATAATTAATAGGTTTTAGGTTCAGTTTAAAAGGATGTGTGTGAATCCGCACTGGGTTCTCCATAGACGGTTAATGAGCTGATGATGATGAATGCAATTTGAATACATACCACTGCAACCGACGCCAATTGCATTGAGTTCGTCCAATTCTCCCTTCCTTATTACAATAGTGTTGTAATCTTCACTATAGCGATACATTTCAGAGGACAAAACCGTAATAAACTCATTTTTGTCTCTCTCTATGAACCTTCTTTGAATTTCGTTTAGAAAAAGGAATGCTCTTGATCTTTGACATAACTGGAAATTAAAAATATATAATGTAAATATAAGATTTGTAGACGTATTGAGGGTTTGAAGGATCGCCTAGAGCAATTATTAAAAAAGCTATGTCCAGGGTAGCTTTTTTTAAATTAAGACGCCTATTATATATATACAGAAAAAAATATTTGGTCAGTGTTTTAAGATTTCATCACTATATTAATCACAACCTAGCCAGAGTTTTAAACGTATAATGGTAGGTACTAGAAGATCATTTAACAATATGATCAGAATGACAAGAACAGTTATGTATTCAATACAAATTACCGAATGGGGTTATAGGATTCGAGAAACGTTATCATGTATATGTCATATATAGCTTTAAAAATTGACAAATAGGTTCATCCAGTCCAAATATCTAAGGTAATGAACATAAAAATTCCAATTGATGATCCTCATTATTTTAAGTTTACAAATTTAAAAAGGTTTTAACTAGTTCACAAACATAGACACTCTCACACAACTTTAATAATAATATAAAATACTAACTTTATCTGTGATACAAAAATAAAAATGTTTGTTTGCAATAATATAATGCAATAAATAACGTCCGTGCGAATATGTCATCTTTTGATTATTGGATGGTATTTTTGTTAACACCTGCTCCGTGATTTCACGGAAGTTCCCGTCGCAAGAGGCGAAGTTCGCTACAATCACTCTATCACACGCCACTGCACTGTACAAAATTGGCATTTTAGTGATTTTTGAAAGCACTTGTATCAATATAGAAATACACTAATTCGTTAATGACTTGTAAACATCAAAATCTCATAAAAACACTGAAAATACATCGCGCCTACTGTCGTTATAAAGGAATGTACCGCAACTGATATAAAACCGGGAAATATAGCTGCCCACGCGCACTCCCAAAGTCATTTCACGCTTGTGTACGGAATCGGTATATTGTATTGCAAGATCGCCATTCTAAAATTATTACCTTGTCGGCCAGTCGCTAAAAATGTTTCGATGCGATGTCTCCACGGGTGATCGAATAAAATGAAATACCGATACAAATGTGCGGTTCGCGGTGGTTTTAATACTAATCTTTGGTGCCGGATTTTCGTTTAATTTTATATGAAAATTAATGAACAAATTTTCAATAAATACACAAGGAACATACAATATGTACATGGTACATACCAAGCCTTGTGTGTGGTCCTTCAATTCCAACTATTTCTCCCCCATAATGTTGTGTTACTGGTGGACTATGCTTCATTGCTATATTTATGATTTAATAGCCAAAAGTGGCCTCGTTAGCCTTGTGTTAGAAATTGATCCATTACCTCGTAGGTCCTTTGGCGCTCGGTTATAAGACCCGTAAGCATTGGATTTTCCCGCAAAATATTCGCGGCTATAACATTTTTATTTTTGTTTCACTTGAGGCATCTTATACATTTGATAAATGATATCAATCAAAACGAGTTCAACTATGTATCCCTATAATTTTGTAGACAGATACACGTCTAACCTAAGATTTACGGCGGAGATAAGATCGTCCAATGATTTATATTTAGGTATCAAAAAAAAGTTTTCGTAATTGGCCAATTGCCCGTATTCAATGAACTTTCCGTTGTACTAATATCCGTTAATATTCCAAGGTAAATTGATAAAGATTTTGTACAGATTTGAAATTTGATTGATTGCATTGAAAATTAATTACCTTCACCGATATTTTAAAATAATAATGGGTATACATAACTATAAGGATAGTTGCTCCTTTTAATTTGTTAAACAAATAAAACATATACTGCGTGAAAATGTATTATATCTACATAAGAAGTACCAATAATTTTTATTTAATTAATTTATAGTTCAATGAAAATGAAAATGAAAAGTGTTTATTCAGTTTAGGTCCTTATAGAACACTTATGAATGTCAAATGAAGCTACCACTGGTTCGGGAGGTAGTTTTCCACTGAGAAGAAACCAGCAAGAAACTCAGTAGTTACTCTTTTCAAAAAAATTATGTTGAATACAGATTCATTTGTAATCAAAATAATTATATAAAGCAAATTATATTTTCAATTTTTATCGTATTATGTATTGGTAAAAATATAATAATCTACAAAAGTACTAAGTAAGTAATAAGTACAATAAGTTTCAGTCATAACGTGATCTCGGGCAAAACTACTAATGACGGCTCAAGTTTCGGACTAGAGCCTTATGTGCACCCGATGTAATTTTGTACTGGTAAACAAAATACCAGAGTTTGCTATGCATGTTGTATATTTGTTATTTGACTTAATTCTTTCGTGCTTCTTTACAGGAACTCTTCGAACTAGTCTTACTGGAAGTATTCCCGGAACTTAAGCGTTATCAATAAAGGAAACAATGTTTAGGTAAGACAAGCCAATGACAATAGAATTTAAAAGTTTCATATGCTCTTACAGGGATTTTATCCAAAAGTTAATTTTCAAAAAGACTCTAAGAGAGAGGCATTCCGTTTTATTTTTATTAATATTTTAAATAGTAATGTATAATTTATTCAAAGAACTCAGTGACGCGTTTATTTTATTTTCCATAAGTGATCTCATTTATGTTTGTGCGTGTATATAGATAATTGTAGCGTAATGTAAAATATGCTTTATTATGTTTTGTGCCAAAGATTGCACATTAGAGATCAGTTTATAATCTATTATGTTACACAATTTGTATTACTCTAATTAACCACCAATGTTCACCTTATACCTGATAGATAATTCTATTTTGTTCAGAAATGAACACGATATAAGCAACGTAACTAAACGATCTGCCACATTTTTGATGATGTATTATTCTAAGCAACACATTATTATTTGTTACACTCGCGTTTCATTAATTTTGGAAGTGCTTAGACAAGCGAGTGAAATCGGGTCGAAATGAATACCGGTATCAGTACGCAATAATTTTACTCTATTATGAGAAAAAGACAAAAAAATATCTAAACTTCGATACATTTTATACAACGCAGTCTAAAATGAATACAAAAGTTATAGATTTTTAAAATTAAATTATTTAATCAACACAATCAAAACAGACCAACAAAGACCAAAATTGAGTGTTATTTTTTTTGTGACAAGTTTGTCACAAAACAAAACACTCAATTTTGATGATTTGTCGTTATAAACGAAGTGTAGGCATAAATAAAAATAATGCATTTTATGGCATTATCGTTTTATTTTTATAAGATACAATTTTAAATGAGTCAATACACCTGAAATATGTCGCAACGCAACTCATGTCATATCGAGACTACCATATAGGAACCATTAACGATAGTATCTATGGGAATTCTTCGGACCGATTCCCACTTGTCTGGGCAACTAAGTTACTATGGAACTAAGTTACTATTGAATCAAGTGATATTATATGGCTTTTAGTTGAAATAACCCATTTGTGAAATGTGATTGAGAACATTTTTTGTTAATATTTCATGATCAGGAAAAAAGCTGTTTTTTTTTACTTTAAGTAATGTTAATTTTTATTTTATTTTATTGTCGATTGTTAGTATGTTTATACTGTGATCTTTGGGTCGATGAGGGTTTTTTACGACAAGCTCTTTTTTAACTCATCATTTAATACGCTATTTGGCAAAAAAACTAGTTTAACTGATTCTGACAAATTTTGTAAGAGTTATATTGAATAAAGATAATATATAATTTTGTTTATTGAAATTATGATCATAGCAAATATGACGTTATAATATTTCAAACACTGGATGACTTACATTTAAATGCTTTTTTTGGAACGCTGTTTAATGTAAAAAAAAAAGTTTATTTTGTCAATATAAGCCTGTTGCTTATTTAAATTATTAGTCATGAGTTCATGTATTGTATACATGCCGCTTGATGTATTTTGTTAAAGAGAGCGTAATCTTAATGAAGTTTATTGTGTTCGTGTCGGCTGTGCTGCAGGGTGCACTATGCATTCGTTATGTCAATGCACTTTAATTATATTTTATTTTACAAAAAATATGAACTAACACTCGGACCTAAACATAACACTATTTAAATGGACTACGAATTCTCATAGATGTAGGAATAAGTGTAGTAATTCGTTTAAGACGGGCTATAATTAACCTAAAAGCGGTGTTTTTTACTGGAGGTTAATCTAACAATTTTCCTCCGCCACGGCATTTCATTGTAGGATTTAAAGGGAACGTACGTTATAATTTCAATAGCGCATACCAACAATATGCAAACTCTAACAACTTCTACAAAAGAAAGTCCGCAATTAATTGTATTTTGAATGAGAAAATAAAATCTCTTCGACAATCATTACATCAAAACGTCTGACGTCACCACTCACGTCTACTAAGTGTTAAATGTAATTTGGTATTAAAATACCATCGTGAACTAATAAAATGTCTGAAACTATTATTATGTAGCCAAATGATTCTCATTACTATTTCCCACCCAAAAATACTCATTCTAGCTTAAGCACAAATAATATACCTATATGTTAATATTTGTGGTGATTGATTATAACTCATTAAAATAAAATAATTTATTTTCTAATCTTTACTAAATTAATATATAATAATGTCAATAACAAATAAATGTAGGTACTACTCTGTATCGCTATGAGATTTTTTATTTTATATTCGGTATCTTTGGAACTATCTACAAAGTGTTATTATAATTATATTCGATTGTTGACTAAGATTAAGTATCATTTATGTAGAATAAATGTGTAATAAAAATGGAAGTGACAGCATTATATTTTGTATTATTACTTATCCTAAGCAGTAACTAACCCTTCCACTGCCGCTGTAGAGTATATCAAACATATTGTGTAATCAAATAGTAGAAATTGAACATTTAGATTACCTCATTAATAAGATAGCCTATATTCAATCAAACCAGTATCTCTAAATTCATCTTTACCGCAAGCAAGCGTCCACATCGCAGAATCCACATTACTAGGAATCAAAATAGACACGCATCTTAACACATGCACATTCAGAGGCTAAGGTCGTAAGTATCAAGCGTTGCCATGCTTGTCGGGAGGGCAAAAAATCCACAAACCTGCAAACGGCCTTAAGACATACTACGCCTATGTTTCGCTAAGTTACGGCATAATCCATCATAATAATAATTGTTTTGTTATATATTATTTGTGTAAGATTTTAAGAAAATGATATCTATATTATAAAGCTTTACTTTAATAGCTTAAGCAGAAATATTTGGGTCGTTCCCGCTCGTCACGCCTAGCTCTCAGCTATCAACTACAGTCCGTTCACAGTTATTTTACCTTTGACAGATGTCAGCGTACATTTTGTATTGGTTGGTATTCTGTGTTCCGGTTGTCTTGTCAGATTTATCAATTTCTTTAATGTTTTAGTATTAATTAAGACCTAAATACTGTCAAAATAGATTTCAAGGCATGCTAGAATAATTATGCTAGGCGTGCAAAGTGTTATGAAAAGGGAAAAGCGAGTGAAACTTCTTAAACCCTCTTTAAAACTTATCGTATACGGTTTGCCGCCATGACTGACGTGTGAAATAGTGCCAGGTAAAGGCCATCTGCGGCCAACAGCAGGAGTCAGTTCTAAAAAAAAAGAAATGGAGAAAATCTATTCTGTGCATTTATATATACCTGTATAACTGATGGTTTATAACTGTAAATTAATGTGGGTAATGTAATTATTATTATTAATGTGAGATTCCCCATTCACCACCTATTACCAGTGGAAGCTTCATTTGACATTCACAAGTGTTCTGTAAGGACCTAAACTGAATAAACACTTTTCATTTGGCTCAATGTTGTGGAATGTTGCCCTTCTACCGGGAGGGCTGAGGTTCAAATCCCGCCACAAACCAATGTGTTACCGAATTTTCGAAAAATATATGTACGTTATCCGGCGCTCTTACGGGAAAACATCGTGAGGAAACCTTCACGCACGCCTGCGAAGAGATTCAAAGGTTATGTGTGAAGTCGTCCAATCCGCACTGGGCCCGCGTGGACGACTAAGGCCTAATCACCCTATACGGGTAGGCTCGCGCCCCTCTGTGGGGGCGTTTAATGAGCTGATGATGATGATTTACAGAACACCCAGCTGCGTTTCAGGTTAAAGTCACAACCTCTCAATTGTTCATTGTCAGTGCATCAGTAAGATACACTTAATCCTTTAACTGCCAGGAATCCAATGCTGTATTTAAAAGGTTAAGCATTGTGATTGGTTTAATTTTAGTTTTAAAGTATTTTTTGGTCATAGCGAAGGTAAAAACAAAACACCAATTTATTTGAATAATTTCTATTTAAATTTTCAGTACAATAATAAATCGGACAACAGCTTCGACTCCCTCATAGGAGGCAACGAAGTGTAGAAGCTGTTTAATTCAGTATCTAATTTTTCGTTATCATATCCAAAGTAATAAAAGTAATACTGTATTTTCACAATTTGGCACGATTTTTAACAATATATATCATATATATAATTTAGATCGACAATTTACAATGAAGGAGTTAAATTTATAAACATAAATGCAATTGAATTAACACGCATTGTGCGTTACGTGCATTTTGTGCATTCAGCCGAAACATTCATCAGCTCAAACAT
This sequence comes from Leucinodes orbonalis, assembly GCA_019425675.1. Lineage (NCBI taxonomy): Eukaryota > Metazoa > Arthropoda > Insecta > Lepidoptera > Crambidae > Leucinodes > Leucinodes orbonalis. The sequence continues at coordinate 67,255 of PQWD01007683.1, read as the reverse complement.
AAAACAAATAATAAAATTAATATGTATTATGACATCATCGCTGATCATCTCTTTTTAACTCTCAAAGCATTTTTTATCACAGCACTCACATACTTTAACTTTTCTTTCCTTATAAGCTATTTAACGAAACACTTCACATAAAATATGACTTAAAACTAATATAAAAATTCATATAATGAAACCCCATTCTACAATTTCTTTCAAACCTCTCCATTTAGTTTTGTTAGTTGAGAAACATTTATGTAATGTAATGATTCATTAATAACAGCTTTAATTGAATAAAAGAAAGAGGATTTCAATGTTTTCAATGTAATATTATCGTAATCTTTATAATAACATTAGGAATATAGTGAATGAAAATAATATATCTTTACAGTTAGAATATTTAACGGAGCGGATTATGTTATGTATTCATTAATCACTCTCTTAAAGTGATAAGATCATATTTTTAATAAAATAAAATCCGAATCACTTTTTGATCATGAACTGTTAGATGTTACCCATAACGGATGTCACGTATTTTATTACGTTACCTAATAGTCGTAATTATAAGAAAACGTTTGAACACTATAATATATAACTTCAAAGGAACTTTCATCGTAATATATCGTAGATAATATAAAATAAACCTGCATGTATTTAACATTTCGTTATGTCTATCTAAAGAAAAAGAGATTTTCTATGCTTGAAACAGTCAAATTAAACCATTATCCCACTGTGGCCGGTTACACCGTTGACACCGTCCTAACTCTACCTTAGATTAAAACACCCTGTGAAACTTTATGTACGTCCGATTCGTGTTAAAGACGTAATTAATCCACAATCGAACAAAAATAAAATCAGTTTAGTATTTAACAAATAGGTGTCCATTTCATTAGTCTACATATTATTATCGGTAACTGACAGAACTTTAGGCAATAAGATAATAAATTTAAGCTTTTTAAGATTTAAATCTAGTTAATTTACTAAAGAATTACTCTGATATGAGATGTATGTCCATGGCTCCTACGCCGAGGCGTGTAGGTGCAATAGTTAAATTAAAACGAAAACAATAAAAACGTATCAGGTATAAATAAATTATTATTTACAATGCAATATCATTTGTTTTGACAAAAAACGTCGTAATTAAAACTAACTATTTACATTGATATTTTATTGTCACCATATTTATATTGGTGAATTACTTCTAAAAGTGAATTCGATATTATTATAAATAAATGAAAATTTGGCAATGTAACTAAACGAAAGGGGTAAATGTCCTTTTAGCCTTGTCACTTTTAAAGTATGAAAATTTGCGGATCATTCGATGAATATGTAGGTATACCTACAGTTTGGAATCCCAATTAGCATAATCATGCCAATTGCCGCATAGTCTATGCACCATTGCTATGATCCCAAGCCTCAGTGAGCCACAACTCCATATATATATACGAACAAATCGAGCTGATACGAAGCCCTTCCATGAGCCTCGAAAGGGCGCGACCAGCTCCTTAGTACAAAAATAATAAATATCATAATTTAATTTACCATTTGCACTTTTTTTTTTGATATTTTTTGTTGACTACCGTATCATGCTAAAATTGCATTGTCTGACAATGTACATTTTCAATTCATTAGATCATTTTATGACCTCTTGCTAAAATAGACATTTTATTAAAAAATATGACAAAAATTTGTATCAGCATTTAGCATGTTACCGTAGTAGTTTAATTAGATTTTTCTTAAACATTTCTTTATAATTAAATGGAATGGAATACAACGAATGTGTTGTACATTATTTGCTTGAAGTTAGTTATACATCTATTTACACACAAGATGTTTTAATTAGTTTCTATAAATACTAAACGTATTTTTATTTATTTCTATAAACTATAACAATAACCATTGATGGTTGATACTGTAGTATTTATATCTTAATAAAATATGTATTTTTGCATGATTTACTATTAACACTTTAAACTGAATTAAAGATCTCAAAATAATTGTATTATATGTTACACCAACTAATTCTTATCAGATATTCTACGTACAGTTATTTCAAATTATTTAACACACACATTATTTTTAAAAGATATATAAAGTTGTATGTAAGCAAAGTATTATAATATACCTACTAAAAATGCTTATCTTTAGTTATCGTATATATCCGTTTTATAAATTTCCATTTCTGCAATTGACGATTGTTAATATTTCATAAGAAATGAATGATTTACCAATGTCGCATAGATGGTAATTTTTATATAATTTATACGATATCCAACTATTCAATGGATAGTTATCATAATTTCAACCGCCTTTTCACTCTTCAAATGAAATAACATCATTAAATTACATATGAAGTGATTTTTATTTGCGAAGTGAGTAGTCACACATAGTTTCGCAATTCAAATTTTAAATATTTTATGCATTATTTTCAAGTAATTAGTAGCGATCGTAATAATGTGGATATGAATAATTCAGTAACTGAAGGGTACAAACATTTAATTCTTAATCGTATGTATAAAGTGCTATCCTCGTGTTTTAATGAGCTACTTATTCATAGACAAATATTATTTTATGTAATTATTTTCATCGCATCTCATTCTTCAGTAGGTCCATGTGGCTATACTGGTTGTAGAATATCATAGTTATGCATTTCTACATTGTGGATTAGCTGATCAGTTAATGTTCCTTTTCAGTGTTTACCGATGATTAATGGAACGATCTCAAATTCGATTGTTAACACTTCAGCGTATTTAGATACGTGAAACGTTATTTAAACGAACATAAATTCCAAATACCGAGTTTAAACGAATGATAATATTGATGAGCTCATGCATATTCCATTTACTTATTACACTTAAAATAAAATTTAACAAAAGGTATACCCAGAGATGAGATAAAATTTGTGTAATACAATATGATACTAATAAAAAATATACATTACAAATCACGTTTCATCCGAATAAGAACGTAGTCGCCTTAAGTCGTTTTACCCTTTGACTGCCAGAGACGTCTTAAAGTATACAAACAATAGCTTTCTATTGTGTCTTGTTCCCTGGCGGTCTAAGGATTAAACTATCAGCACCGGTATCCGCATGTATTCAGTATGTATAGGGTTGCCATCAGTTAAAAAGCGTCGGGAAAACGCAAGGGAAAGCTTCCATTTGTGTTAAATGATAGTTTACCCTTAGTCATTCCCGCTAGAGTGGTAAGCAAATAGAGCTGACAGTTGTTATCAACCCTTTAATTCTGCCGCTGTTGCATATGCCCGGCGGTTAATAGCTTAACATAATGTTACTTTTTTTGACAGCACTCCATTTGTTTTATAAATGTAGTGCAGTCAAAACAGGAAACTATTTTCCAAGCTGACGCTTATATGTTATATTGCGAAAAGTCAGGGGTTTTCACCTAAAAGCTTAGACCTTTCACATACTACATGGAATCGGGGTTTACGGACGGGTGGCAGCCCTACATATGTCTGTCAGCTCACGCGAATGGGTGAAGAGTGACAGGCTCGAAGTCGTCGTGGGTGGCCGGTCTCGCGGGCGGCTGGCGGTGCGGGGGCGGTGGAGGTGGCGGCAGGAGGCTGGTGCCTTCTGGGATGTACACGTTGGTCACGCGCTCCTGAAGAGATACGACCCAATATCAGGCTATGTTTTTCAATCGACGTGGGCGGTAAAGTAGTAAATAACAAATTTAAAATAATATTCCAAAAAAACCATCCCCAGCCTCGGTCCCAGCCTCGGTGTTCCCTAATAACTACGACATGTCCTTCTTCAAATGAGGTTTAAAGAGAGCCCTTTCCTCTTGATAGGCAGCGGCATGGCTATGCCCTTAGCATTGCAGTTGTCCATGAGCGGCGGTTACCGTTTTCCATCAGATGGGCCGCCAGCTCGTCTGCCTACATAAGCAATAAAAAAAAAAAAAAACTATGGTGCGTTTCATATAAAAGTACCTATGCCGTTATGTTGGCGCCTTGTCTGTAAATGTCATTGGTACGATGAGACGCTCCCCTACGGGACCTACGTTTAGTTTATTTAGTTTTATTTTCGACTGAGATCATGACCAAAACTTTGGAAAGCGGTGAAAATAAAATTGAATGAACAAAACTCACGGGACCGTCTAATCGTACCATACCAATGATGAGGTGCCAACACAAGGGCATAGGTACCTACTATTGTATAAAACGCACTATACAAATTTTAAATGTTTGAACTGCTCTCGTATAAGGTAACCCTACGAGAGACAAAGGAAATATTTCACCATTTTGCGCACAATCTGTATGTTAATGTCACTAAGATTGATTTTTGAAGCTTTTTTTATTTTTATGTCAGCTATGGGTTTTCTATCTGGATAAGTGATGTAAGGTAATTTAATAATTAGTATTCAAAACATCTAACGATCAGCTTAACCTGTTTACTTGTTTATTTATGCAAATATTTTTTTATTAAGACCTCTTATTAATTGCAAGGCGTATTCTACTGTGACTCCTTTTAATTCTCTCAAAAACACGCATATTTTATGCACATTGTACAAAAATACATGCTTCAAACTTGCACTTATCAACATATTAACTTACTTTTGTAGTTACATGTCATTATTAGATAAAGCTATTTCCAATCAGCTTCAGTATAGGTACATATTTTAATTCAGAAATAAATTAATACGAAACAGAAGAGAAAATAAGTAAAATTTCAGATACCGAGACTAAACGTCTATTGCGGGACTTACTGAGAATTGTGACTAAAGATTAAGTGTTAGGGTATTATTTTTATTAATTTAATCGGACCTGGCTCTTGTCGTATTTAAATATCCCCTGGAATCGGTTAGGTCTGCGCTCAAGCGGCTCCCCACCGTTTCCACCAGTTGTACAGTTGTAATTGGGGTTGTGGAACGATATATGCCCGCTCGCCTCCCGATAGTTTTCCTTTAGCTCGCCACCCCTCTCCCTGTTGATTCTCACTGCAAATAAATATTTTAATATCATATTTGTGCGTCTCCTGTTTAATAAAAAGTATATAGTCAAGCATATGAGTGAGCACTGAAACAAGGACTGTTGTATACGCCAAATTGTAAATAAAAAAATTAAAAAACCCCCGACACAAGAACTTAAGTAATTTCCCTTTAAAAAGTAAAAAATAATAAAAGAAACTTAATGTTAAAGTACCTAAGAATCTATTAATAATTCTTAAAAAAAAACCTCGCGTTGGGGGACCGCTCCTAATTATTTCTTTCTTATCTACGATATTTTTCATAAGATAGCTAGGTTACCTCTTTAGGCTTTTACCCAAGACTCTCTGTTACTTAATTAGACTATTTGTATTTGAATTGTTAGTTTAAGAGCGGTCCCCCAACGCAAGGGTTTTTTTAGAATTATTAATCGATTCTTAGGTACTTTAACATTAAGTTTCTTTTATTATTTTTTACTTTTTAAAGGGAAATTACTTAAGTTCTTGTATCGGGGGTTTTTAAAATTTTTAATTTAATTTTTATTTCATACTTTTTATAGGTAGGTTAGGTTAAGTTAGATTTTAGTATATAGACAGACACGTCAAACTTATAACACCCCTGTTTTTACTTACTTACTATTGTTATGTACGAATCATTTCCTTTCATTTGATACCCCACTCGGGCATATTTGTAAACAATCGGTTTTTTATTCCCACTTTCATCCCCTATATCTTATAAACGGCTGAACCGATTTTAATTAAACTTAGCTATTGTTATGTACGAATCATTTCCTTTCATTTGATACCCCATTGGGGCATATTTGCAAACAATCGGTTATTCATTCCCACTTTCATCCCCTATATCTTATAAACGGCTTAACCGATTTTAATAAAACATAGCTAAGAACACGCTCGATTAAATGACCTTTCAAATAAAAAAACTGAATCAAAATCGGTCCACTCTTTCGGGAGTTATGGTGCCACAGACAGACACACAGACACACAAACACGACAAACTTATAACACCCCTCTTTTTGCGTCGGGGGTTAAAAATTAAATGTGCTCAAGCTTATGTTATCTATTTGTATTTGATCCTGCAAAATAATTTAAGATTCTTTGGCGACATGCACTGCGTCATCTTAACAGATATGGTTTGAAATTCTTGAATGATACCCATATAAAATTAATAAAGCTCATTCGTAGGTTCAGTTCATGCACATTGGTTAAAACGCCAAATATTATACAGGTCCTTTTTGATTTTACTTCAGCTAACTTAGTCGCTTCAACTACCAGGTTTGTTTTTATGTGCCATGTCGCATATAATCAATAAATATTATAAAGCTGAAGAGTTTGTTTGTTTGTTTGAACGCGCTAATCTCAGGATTTGAAAAAATCTTTCAATATTAGAAAGCTTATTAATCGAGGAAGGCTGTAGGCTATATATCATCACGCTACGAGCAATATGAGCGGAGCAGCAATGAAGAATGTTTCAAAATCGGGGGGATTTTTTCATACTTGGAGCTTCTGCTGCGTACGCTGTGTAAACGGTTAATGTTTCGCAAAAGTCATGTATAAGAGTATTGTTCTCCTTTTAAAGGTCTACAAAAAAGTCCGCGACAGCATATGTCTATCTTTTAAGGTAAGCTCCCTATAACATATTTTTTGTTAAAAAAAATCTTAAGTAATCCAAATAAATACTTCATTTATCACAAGTATTTTTTCCAAACAAAATTGCTCTTTACTTCATTCAAATTAAATAAATATCTTACGAGATAATATCGCAGTTTTAACTCAACTCAGCTATATAAACGAAGTAGCGGGTTAAAGAGAGCGTTAGGTCAAAGTAACTATTCCACGCGGACGAAGTCGCACGCAAAAGCTAGTATTCAATATACCTTAGATCAAAATACTCACCACAAACAAATGCGATGACAATCACGGCGGCGATGATGAAGATCATGATGGCAACCACGATGAGGATGGCGGCGACACTGGTCTCTGGTGTGACGGGCGGGGCAGGCTCAAACTTGTTGCTAGTCTCCACGTCCGTATAGTCGTAATATGATGGATAGTGAGATGGCATTTTACCCTCGATACGCGTCTTGGGAACTGCGGGAAATAAGGATTCGATTTATTTTATAACTTGAAACTGAAGTTCCTGAATGAGAGGCAACAGTATAGGTAGTTTCTAACTTGCTGACTTGAAACAGCATAATGTTCATTTACGTTTAGGTACGGTTATTTCACTGCCAATTTTGCCAAAATTATATTAATAACTGCTCGAAAAATAACAAATTTGATACTTAATGGTTTTTTATTCATAATAAAGTTTACACATTAATTAAAAATGTCTTACCAATAGTACAAAATACATAATATCTAATAGTTTCAGTGAAAAAACAATCCCCAAGAATGCCGACCTAGCATAACTTTTACTAATGAAAACAGGAAGTACAAATATGTAAACGGCATTTGAGTTGACGAGGAGAACAAAAATTCCTATATAAAACTAGAAATGTAAACAACAGTGCAAGACACGTTAAAGGAATCAAATAATTACCTATGGAACATGGCCTAGAGTCGATTTCGTCAGGACAAGAGCAAATGTAGTCATGTGATCTGTAGAAGCAAAGATGCGAGCAACCGCCGTTGTCTTCTTTGCACGGGTTCCAGCCGTGCTGCTTCTCAGCTGATACTGCCTTTATCTCCATTGTCATTTCCAAATCGGTCCTCAGAGCTGTGACGTTCTTGCCGGTCCTCTTGTCAGCTCTCATCACAGATTTTTTGTACCAATCCGTCCAGTAAATGTAGTCATTAAACTGCGGTAAATGATCAATGTTTGTAGATTTTTTTATAGAAGATCATATTTTGTCCTATTTAATTTTTTGTATTGCTCTTAAACCCAGTTTAGTAGCTTTATAAATCCAAGCTAACCTTACCTACTTACTCGTAATAAGCGTACCGAAACGGTTACTGTAATTCCTAAAGAAAGTTTCGTAGATCGAGGAACTGCAGTGAACAATTTCACAAATAGCGACTTTATTACTGTTATTTTTATATGGCAGTATAACTGGGGTTATGGCGGAAGAGACACAAAAGTAGAAGCAAAACTGTAGAGGTGAGATTACTTAGATGAAAATAAGGAGAATAAAATAAGTAATAAGATAAAAAAACAGCGACACAAAACATGTAAATGATATGTTTGGCTAGACCTAGCCATGACCATGTTAAGATTACAAATGGATGGAGAAAAAAATAAAGGATGCTGATAACGTTGAAAGAGGAAGACTTTTAGAACAAAATACTAAAGGCCTTACTTTTTGTAATTGACACTTTCTCGTTCTACTAATAATATAATCAATTCCTTGTTATGAATTAACTTACTTGTGTCATTCCAAACGGATTCTTAGCATCTGGAACCAATTGCACCCTATGGTTTCCATTTAAGTCAGCTGTATCAATTCTATCTTTTAGAGCATCAGTCCAGTACAGCCTTCGTTCTTTATAGTCGATGGTAATTCCATTAGGGAAACCCAAATCTTGGTTAAGAATCACTTTCCTCTGACTTCCGTCTAGATATGCTCTTTCAATGCGAGGGTTTTCTCCCCAATCACTCCAGTAAAGAAAACTGAAAGACATAAGTTTATAAATTATGTGGCTCTGTAATAAGTATTTTGTATTTTTAGGGGCAGTTTCCTTACCCTTTTGCTGGAAACAATGCTAGTGCTCTTGGCTCATTGAGACCCGTTATCAATGTTTTCCTTGATGATCCATCTAACCTTGCTACTTCCACAACCTTAAAAATAATAATTTATTTCGAAAACATTCTTACAGATACCAAATTATTAAACAAAAAGACCTTTTTACTTATTTATTTATTAACATTTCATTTATTTATTTATTTCAGGTAATAAATAGGTACTACCTTGTAATCGTTGTCAGTCCAATAGATGTTATTGGCGATCCAGTCGACTCCCAAACCATTAGGTGTATTAAGTTTTCCTTTAATAATGACTTTACTTTCACTCATATTCAACATATTAATGGCACTGTAACAATATAAATTCAATATAATTTAGTTTGGCATAATAATGTTACTCGTATAAATGACAAAAAATATTTAATTTGTGCAAAGTTTTGAACATGCGAACAAAAATAACATCATGTAATTAACGTATTCTTAGAATTCGTCAAGGAATGAAGTTTATGTAGATGAAACATTTTTACGACATGTATTCATACACATCGTTAAAATATTTATATGTATATGTCAGCTTACCTAATTGTATCCTTGTTCACATCTGTGTAGAAAATTTGTTTTGTTTCCCAGTGAAAATCGACTGCAATTGAATTTTCAACATTTTTCAATGGTAAATTTACATCCCATTGTTCCGGCGTGTCAAGCGAAATTATCGCTATACTACCTCTAGTGGCAAATACCAAGAAGTTTTCCGGATAGGTCCTGCATTTTGTGGGATTAGCATCTGTTTGATTTTCGAATTGTAGCCCTGTTGGACATGCACACGTGTAACCGCGAGGGGATCGTAGGCAGAGATGAGAACATCCACCATTGTTGTTACCACATGAGTTTTTCAGAACACGGTCACCCTGAAAATAATGAAAATAAAGATCAGGGATTTTAAGCTGTAGTTCATTATAAGAGATTATAGTTTAATAACATTATTTTCTTTTTATTTAGATGTTTGTAAATAAGCTTAACATTACGTAACTTTCGTGACAACTTTTCGGTTAACAACTTAATATAAAATCTAATAGCTAAAATTCAGTGCTATCATAGTTCACAGATTCCAGATGATTTCTGAGGACATCCTCTGAGTGTTAACTTTAATGGAGAGCAATAAGCATACTTTATTATTGATACTTTAATTTAAGTACCTGAATAGCTCGAATGTCCATAAGTCCTTCCAAATTTTCTCTAATAACGATACCATCTTTACCATTAGTCTTGTCAGCTCTGTGAAGACATTTGGTTTTCCAATCGGTCCAGTAAATGTGTTGACCAACAATTACAATACCGTAGGGATATGGGACTTTGCTTAGCACAACACGGCGATCGTTGCCCTCAAAATCGGAACTCTCAATTGTTAGCATTTTGGCATCATTCCAGTAAAGGCGACTATCTATACTATCGATGGCTAAACCATTAGGCCATTTGATGTTATTATCAACAATGATTCGTCTGAAAATATAAACAATTTACATAAATTTAGATTATAGTGATACCTTTGTTAAAAAAATTAAAAATGCTGCAAACACAAATTATCAATCGTACCTGTTTTTACCATCCATATCAGCCCTTTCTATCTTTGCCGATTGGCCCCAATCTGACCAAAACAAGTATCCTTGCTCGTAATGTAAAGCGATCGCTCTTGGTGAGTCTGCAAAATTGATTGTCATGTGATATATGTATGAGTATGTGAATCATTAACATTTTTGCTGGACTAAAATAGGAATATTTATTACCTAATCCAGTCCAGACAAGGACTTTCCTATTGTCCCCGTTTAGTTCTGCTACTTCGATGCTATTGCGACCTCCATCAGTCCAATATATCTGTTTAAAAGAATCACATTTTAATTTAGGAGCTTGTTTTACAAAAACATTTTCTTCAACACAAAGATGTAGTTACTTAAAAAATATAAACTCTATAGAGTACCTTTCGTCCTGCAGAATCTATAACAATGCCATCCACAGTATGAAGACCTTTTCCTATAATTGTTTCATTTTTGTAACCCTCTTTGTTAGCCCGTTGAATCTTTCTATCGCCGGTGTCTGTCCAATAAACTAGACCTAGGGCAAAATAAACGATTGATTTTTCAATTGCTTCCTTGAATTATTTAAAAAATAGGTTCTATATTCCTAAATTATCTTACCAGTTTTCTGGTCAACGTCCACACCCAGAGCATTTTTCAGTTGCGGCAAAGGCAATACTACATCGACTAGATATGGTACGTCTAGAGATACAATACGGATGTCGACGCGATGTGCGAATATCAAATAGTTTATTGGGCCGTTGACGCAGGATTTACCGTCCTTCTGTAACACATTCATTGAAAAGTTAGTACTTATTATTCTATCGGAAATATGGTATGAAGTACAAAACATATGAACTTACACTGAGTTTAATACCAATAGGACAAGCGCATGAATATCCTCCTGGTTTTAAGAGACAAAGGTGAGAACAACCTCCGTTATGTTTACCACATCTGCAACAAGGTATATATTATTGTGTGGCAGTTTCATTTTACCCAATTTATTATAAGGGAATTTCGAGTAAGTAATGGTACCTGTTGGATCCTCCTATTCTATCTTTGTGGAATACCCTTACATCCATAAGTCCAGCTACCCCAGCACCCAATGTTCTTCTACTTTTACCAGTGTACTTGTTAGCAGCTTGAATTGACTGTGTATCCCAATCTGTCCAGAAAACTTCGTCGCCGTGTAAATCTAAACCGAAAGGATGAGGCAGATGTTGACCTGAAAATGAATTAAAGATAAAATTAAGAGTTAGTTTAAAACACAAAATAATAAACATCGTCTAAGTTATTCACAAATATTGCATTTTCTATATTTTATCCTTCTCAACATTTTTGTATTTATATGACATTATTTGTTTCATTTAATATAAAAAAATATTAAAAGCAGTTAGTCAATGTCGAAATTCTATGAATAATATTTATTTTAAAAGGTCCAAACCATCTTTTAAATTAACCCTTAACCGCTAGAATTCCAGACACATTACAAAATCTTTTGTTTTGTTGATATATCCGTCAGCGGCGGTTAAAGTGATAAAGGAATAATGTCTGATTTATTTAGCAGTTTTATTTGTCATTGAATTAAAAATGTATGTACCAATCAAAATAGTTCTTCCAGTTCCATCGAGGTTAGCATACTCAATAGTACGATTTCCACCGTCTGTCCAATAGATACGATTGCTGGCAAGGTCCAAAGCAAGTCCATTGGGCCATGTCATGTCGCCGTATATCAAACGTTGCCGATTCCCGCCGTCCATATCAGCGCGCTCGATGCAAGGCGCTACTCCCCAATCGGACCAATACATTACACCACCTAGAAATTATGCCAATAGTTTTAATAAGAGTGATTCCTAAATAAAAGTGTCTAAATTAATAATTCTGCTCACAATTAGATCCTGACATACAATTGAGACAACCATACAAATATAATAAAACACATATAAAAGCTTTGATGAAATCTAAAATTGTAACGTTTGAAGAGGTAGATCTTGATTTTGGATCCTACTCTGTTCTCTGTGAAGTTTTGGGCCCTACCAGTAGCATGGAAACGATTAATTTGCTTAAGGCATATTTTCCCCGGATTTTTCGCGTAACACATTGGCATTTAATTATCAGATCTTGATATGGATCCCTCTCTGTTCCCAATAGACCATTACAAAATGGAAGTTTAAGGCACGTTCAGTAGCGTGAGAATGATGAACTGCTAAATGCATATTTTGCTCGGAATTTTTCGCATAGGACATTAACGTTTAATTTTACCTTTCGGATCCACAACAATATCTCTCGGCTTGTCAATATTGTCCCATGCCAGTAACGTGCGCATAGTGCCGTTAGCATTAGCTACTTCGATTCTGTTGGTGCCAGCATCAGTCCAATACAATTTGTCCGTGATCCAATCATAGGCCAGACCAGCTGGTGATACTGAAATAAAAATAAATAATGAGCGTTAACTAGAATTAGTATTAAAACTTAGAATGAGAAATTAACTTAACTTTTATTACAAGCTACAAGAATAAAATATGCTTCGTAAGTCTTTGCCTATTTCAAACATTATACTTAGATTGTAGAATTGCAAAGTCTTACATAATTATCTAATTTGCATTATAAAATAATGTGTTTTACTTACTTAGATTGGAGCCAACAATCACAGTTTGATGTGATCCATTCAAATAGGCGCGGTTAATCGTGTCTTTCTCGACATCAGTCCAGAAAATAGAATTGCTGTTGTGATCCCAGTCTAAAGCAACTGCCGATTTTATATTGTCCACAGGAATCACCTGATCGGCAGCCAATATTATGATTTAAATTAGTACGGTAGCATTGTAGTTAACTGATCTTAAAATCTACATAAAATTAAAAGCAACTGCACAGCTGTGTATTAAGAACTCACCATGTCTAAGGAGTCAGTTTGTTTCCTTGGATTAAGCTGCTTCAGCCTGATGTCTTTACGTCGTGCATATAACAGTAGTTTTTCTGGTGTTTCTTCACAAGTTCGGCTGTAATCGTTATATATAATTATGTAAGTTCTTGTAAATTTCAAAGCAAATGTTTTACAGTAGTTCCAAATACTTACCCATCAGAATTTAGGTTAAAGCCTACAGGACATCGGCATGTTCTGTCGTTGCTGTTTGGCAAGCAAAGATGTGAGCAACCTCCATTATTGGAACCGCACCGATTTTTATAAGTCGTCAATTGCCTCAAAGGGTGATAACTGCAACACAAATCAATATGTTAACATTAAGATTATTTAAGATAAATATAATATTCAGATACATCTACAGATGATGTTGGGTTTTATGTTGTATACCTGTGGATATCCATAGGTACATTTAGGCCGGCGTGAACCGTTTGTATTCCCATCCCTGTTTTCTTATTGACAGTTGATATGCTTTTGGTATGCCAATCGGTCCAATAGATGGCATCTTCAAAAAGCGTGAGGGCAAATGGGTGAGGTAATCCTTTGTTTGTAATCTGAAATACAGTTTATAGTTGTAGATTAAATATTGAAGTAACATTATTTAAGATCTTTAGACATGAAATTTTACCCGTTTTCTGTCTCGACCGTCAAATGTAGCTCTCTCAATGACGTGATGCTTAGCATCAGCCCAATATATTTTTGACTCCATGTAGTCAATAGTTAGACCATTAGGCCAAAAAATTCTATTTACTATCACACTTTTACGCCGACTTCCGTCCATGTCTGATCTTTCTATTTTGGGGTTAGGACCTGAAGAATACCAACAAAGTTAGTTTTTGTGTTATATGCTTAAGACCTTACTGATTGACGTAAGAGGAATTCAATGCATTTTAGGGGGCTACACTCTTACTTTCTTTTATATAAAAAGGATATAAATGATCTGTATCATTAGATTCCTTACCCCAATCAGTCCAAAACACCAGAGCATCTCCGGGATGAACCGCAATAGCTCTCGGCTTATCCAAGTCATTTGCAGCAAGAACAGCTCTTTGAGAACCATCAAGGGTCGCAACTTCCACTCGTCTTGTTCCAGAGTCAGTCCAAAATAGCAAATCATGAATCCAGTCCACGGCTACTCCACCAGGTGTCTCCAAACCCCATTTGATTACATCTAAAATTAAGATCAGAACTTAGTCTCTACGCTAAAGCAGAGATCCAAAATTGTAATTATTTTACGAATTTTTACCTGTCATATTATTGCTTTCCATTGTAGCAACTCTGATAACCCTTAAATTGTTCTCTGACCAGAAAATCAACTGTTTCTCATAATGATAATCCAAAGCTACAGCGTTATGCAGACTTTTCACAACTGACATGTAGTTGTCTCCAGTAAGCCACACCTGAAAAAATACCAGAACTTTCTTGTAGACCAAAACACATAAAATTACACAGGACCATTTCTATAGAGTGCACTTCAAAGGATTGTGGCATTTTTAGTTTTTATAATATGTGAATGAATGTACCTGTCGAATACCAATACGGTTGGAGAATAGAAGAGACGGTGATTGTCCGGTAGGTTTGCAAGAGCGCCCATCAGGTCGCAAAACATAACCTGTCATACAACCGCAAACGAAACTTCCAACTGTATTAGAGCAGGTTTGTGAGCATACTGGGTCCTGTTCATACATACACTCGTCGATATCGCGACAGCTGGAAATGAAATAATGATAATGAAACAACAAAGAAGAAACCGCTTTAATACTGCATCTCATAAAACAATATATTTATGGACTGATGACAAAAATGGTATTTAAGATTACTAACCTGTAGCCATCATCAGCCAATAAGAATCCTAATGGACAAGCACAAGCCGGCAATCCATTGTAAGTTGTTATACACTGCTTTTCACATTTATCCTCCGAGGTGCATTTCCGTTTTGTGGGGCATTTTTCCTCGTCGTCTCCTCGAGGGCAATCCTTCATCCCATCGCAAACATGTTTCCTATTCACGCAGTTCCTAAAGGCATTACTAAGAAGATGCTCTTGAGTCTTGCACATGTATTGATCCTCTTCGCAAAACACTTGGCAGTTCATTTCATCTTCTCCGTTTGTGCAGTCGCGTACTCCGTCACATAACCAAGTTTTCTGTGTGGGAGTATTAATATAAGTTAAGATGCACATATTCAATGACGTAACTAAACTGAAATTCTAGGAAGTATTCAACAACGTCCGTAGATTAGGATGGAAGGATAGTTACCAAGATGCATCGACGATCGGTACACGTATACTCATCGGAAGTGCAGTTTCTCATAACATGAGGCTCACAGTTCAACTCGTCTCCTCCGTCAGCACAATCTCTTTCAGAGTCGCATCTCCAACGTTCCGGTATACATTTTCCATCACTACACCTGTTAAATCAAATTGGATTCGAAGTTTAGAATCCATATTGCACTGTGCTATAAAAAAATACTTACCTACATTAAAATAAACATTACAATTACATATTTATATCTTAAAATAAAATAAAATATTAAATGAGTATCATTTAGTGTAGGTATATAGAATACAAGACCTTAGTTTCAAGTTTGCTTACAAAACTAATCCAACTGAGAAAAAGTGGGTCTAAATTGTAAATGAATGAGACTTTAAAGAATTGCTGCAGTGCACGTAAGAGTAGTTTCAGAACGAGGAAATTTTCTGAAGCACCCTAAGGAATGTTATAAACTTACTTGAACTCGCCAGCATTGCAACTTCCAGGCATCATCGGGCATGAATCTTCGTCGGTCCAATCCCCACAGTCATTGTCGCCATCACATTGGAACTCTTTGCGAATACACTTCTTGTTATCACATTGGAATTCACTTTCTCCACATCGGAGCAGATCCAGTTCTGTTGAATAACCTAGATATTTACAACTTATTTATAATCTCAATATATATAACTCAAAGGTGACTGACTGACATGGTGATCTCTCAACGCACAGCCCAAACCACTGGACGGATCGGGCTGAAATTTGGCATGCAGGTAGATGTTATGACGAAGACATCCGCTTAGAATGGAAGTTTGTATTAAACTTTTCGGACTGAGACATTGGATACATATAGCTACTATGATGTAGGCATCCCCTAAGAAAGGATTTTGATATATTCCACCCCTAAGAGAATAAGATCGGGGATACAACGAAGTTTGTAGGCCCTAATGTTTTACGAACGCTATAACAAAAATAGAGCCGCAAAATCAACACCTAATTAATAATAATACTTCCTAACGCGAGCGAAGCCGCGGGCAAAAGCTAGTATTCTAATATACGGCATGACAGCTTAACCCTCTGCCAAAGCGTTCTGTGTTCGACAGGATACACCAGATGCTTGTCAGGTAAGCATGAATTCTAAAAGCTAAATGCTGTTTCTCCTTGTCTTCAAATATTCCAAAAAAATATTATTTATAATAACATAATGGCTAACACTTACGACAATCTGCCTCATCGGAGCTATCAGGACAATCTGCTTCCTTATCACAGCGCCAATGTTCCGAGATGCATTCCCCAATCGCACACATGAACTGGTTCTCACGGCACCTAATAAAAAAGGATTGATATCATTTATTTGTCTCGTTTAAACCAAAGTAAATCTGTGCTTGAGAGGTCCAGTTTAGAAGGCTGAATTCCCTAAGTCTACGGATGAAAAGCAATAAAAATGTATCAAAAGATCGTCTTCAATTTGGAGGAGTGGAATTCTTGTCACAAAGAACCTTTATATCATATCATGGGTATTGAGTATTAGTTCAGGGTGAAACATTTTCAATATTGTTTTCCGGCTTCCGAGGCATATGCCAATATATTTGGAATAGCTTCAATAGATCGGAAATGTAACTATGAAACTGAATTTGAGATAAGTCTAAGAAGTCGTTATACCCTAAACAAACACAATTAAATATAAACGTGGGTCAGTTACGAATGTCGCAGAAACCCTTAGAGCAAACAACGTTTGGAGTAAGGAAAGCGTCTTGGCAAGCATAAGACGCCCTTTAGCCAATGAAATGACGCTTTGCTAATGGTTTTTGGTGCAGGCTGGATGACGAGCGGTGGTCTGCGATGCGAAATAGGGAAGATCAATATTGAAAAGCTAACTTTGGTAAAAAGAGAGAGACAATACAATAAATACAAAATGAATAATGTCCTCAACATGGCAAACAGTATGTCTTTAACTTAAAAGGAGGTAACTTTCTATTAGATCAATCATAAACCTAACCTTTATTTACATTAAATAAAGATTTCATAGCCTTCATAAGTACACTCGAAGTAAGTTTGATTCCTCCGAGTAATCACAGTATTCAGAAGGTCAATGTTCAATAAATATTAAATTACGAAATATTTCTTACAATTCAATCAATGTAGGTACCAATCCCTAATTTGATTTTGATCTCAAGGTAGGCGTAATTACACTTAGAGTACCTATGCGAAAATTCATTCTGACGTTAATCATATCGATGATTTTGTTCTATAATGAGCCCGCCCACGGAAGCGGGATATATTGGGAGTTCGGGACGCAAGTTGCGCGTAGGCGCGTTGCCATGGAAACCGGGAGCCGCCCCGCGCCCCTCGTCTAGAACCGCCCTGCAACATCGTATTGATCTACCGACCATTACAAGCCGCCCAATGTACACCAATTACAGAAAAATAATGCCTGGCATAGGGAAACAGCGAAAACAAATATAAAAATACATAGCTGTAAACCCTTTTTAAAAAAATATAATTTACTTAATTTTTAAAATTAGTAAACCAACCAAGCTATAACTATGATATGATTAGTCACTGTTACCAAATAGATAACTAATTACGTCACCGAATAGGTTTTTTATCGAACTGACTACTGCTGTTGGCTGCAGATGGCCATTACAGCTTCACCGGGCAATTGGCGAGCGCAGATGACACTCAGCCTTAAGCCCGAATAGGGTTACAGTGCAGTTCCTATTTTGTGACGTAAAAATAGTATAAAGTGGAATCTGGTGAATGATCCTATCCCGTATGATCCAAGGGCGTTCATTATATTTTTTTATAACAACAAATTGTCGTTAGATAGGTACCTACAGTTCTTTCTTACACCTTATCAAAGGAATGTATCAGACAAATAAGGACTCATAAGGTACTTGTTTTTGGTCGAGGTCTTTATTTGACATCATCAGCCTACTGCCACTGAAGTGAACACGTCTTCCCGTTCAGCAAAGCCTTCATTGAAGCAGGAGATTGAACCATCACGTAGGCGCAATGGATTTGTGGAAGTTAAAGACTACTATCCTTCCTTCCTACTTCCTAGTGTTCCCCGATCATTTTCATTACAACCTGGCTGTCTTCAAGGCAAGAGAAAATAGGCTGTTTCCAGGCAGGCATGATCTATCTTCGGCCGCATCATCACTTACCATCAGGTGAGATGGCAGACATATGTCTGCCTATAGAAGATAAAAAAACCTTTTCTAAGACTGGTAGACTGGGTTCTGAGTCGTCTAGATAGGTACCACCGCAGTGCCAGACCTCATACCGTGAAACAGAAGTGTTTTGCACTTCTGTGTTACGGGATGAGGGCACTGAAACTAATAAAATTACCGGGCATAAGAGACCTAATATGTGTTGTCTCGGGTGACGGGTGCAGTGCGGCATTGATAGGGAATAATAACTGTCTATTAGTTGTTGGTCTCAATCAATGCTACTCTGTCATGGGCAGGCGTATTACGTACCATCAGTGAGCGTCCGGACCGTCCTATACACTCTCGTAAAAAATCCTAAGATTGTTCAGATCACGAATCCACAGAGGAAGTTAGACGTGTTTCAAGCAAATAACAGTCAGTAAAAATGAAAGTAACTTCAAAGACTTCCAAAAGAGGGTCTGTATGAAGTCTAAAATCCTAGTACGAACTGTAATATCTCCGATGAATTGTATTTAAATTTAAAATAACTTTAATTTATATACGGCACATTCACGCCGATTCTCATTATATGTCCCCACCGAGGGGCAAGAGCCTACCCGTAAAGGGTGTATAGGCCTTCGTCGTCCACCCGGGCAGTGCAGATAGGCCGACTTCACGCACAACCCTCGAATTTCTCCGTCGCCCTGCGCAGGTTTCATCACGATGTTTTTCATCACCGTAAGAGCGTCGAATGAACGTAGATACATTTTTATTTTTCGAAAATTCATAAAGACGTTGGTACTTGGCAGGATTTCAACCTACACCTTCGGAATCAATGAGCCACACGTCAATCAAAATCACATCAATGAGCCCCCGAAACTCAGATTCATTAATATAACTTATTTTAGTAAACTAATGTTATATAAATAGAATAAGCATCGAAACTCTATCACAGCAAATAAATTGAAGTCCCAACGTTATTACTTAATATTCTGTTATCATTGCGTGCTATTTTTGAATAAGTCTAATCAATATGCTGAGTCGATTCATAGTTTATGCCGCCCACGGTGCATCGGATTTCGTGTTTACCGCGAGATGGATGACGTCAGTACTTTGTTTGGTTAGGTTTTCTTATGACACCCACGTCACTCCAGTTATGGACGTCTGAATAGTTATTGGCTTTTACTTAAGACTTTGTCTAGTAATATAACAATGGTTAGTTAATGGGTTCGACTGAAACTTTATATTATTACATTGGATTGAAATCATGTTGTGATTGCTAGAAACGAATCTATACTTCTATACTAATATATAAAGCTGAAGAGTTTGTTTGTTTGTTTGAACGCGCTAATCTCAGGAACTACTGGTTCGATTTGAAAAATTCTTTCAGTGTTAGATAGCTTATTTTTTGAGGAAGGCTATAGGCTATATATCATCACGCTACGAGTAATAGATGCGGAGCAGCAATGAAGAATGTTTCAAAATCGGGCGTATTTTTTCATACTCGGAGCTTCGGCTGCGTACGCTGAGTAAACGGTTAAAGTTTCACAAAAGTCATGTATGAGAGTATTGTTCTCCTTTTAAAGGTCTACAAAAAAGTTTGCGACAGCATATGTCTATCTTTTAAGGTTAGCTCACTATAACATATTTTTTGCTAAAAAAAATCTGAAATTGACCCCGAAACCTTTAAAGTTGGAGGGAGGGGAAATCCTATATATAGTGATAAATTAAAGTACCGTGTTATCCCGAATCTAATGCGAACGAAGCCGCGAGCAAAAGCTAGTATAATATATATTGTTAAAAAAATAACTACGATAAGATTAGATCAATAAATAAGAAAATACTAAAGAGAAGATATTTTATAACAACAATAATTTTATCTAATTCAAATGATGTACTTTAACTAATACATTAGTTCCGTTCAATAACGTCCTAGTGTAGGGCACAAGCTGTCTGTTTCAGCTAGGCTATGGGGAAATTGAGACAAAATGATCCACGCAGGCCTTTTAGCATTTGTTCCTAATGCTGGAGCCACACTGATGTGAAATGACATTATTTATCTCGACAAATAATGTCAGGTGTAGCCACCACTTATTTAGCGATTATTTGGCTGTTTTTTGTGCAAATTATCACAATATTATTATCGCATTAATGGGTTTAAGACGTCAGCAGTTAGTGTAGCTCCAGCCCATAACATATAAGCCAAGATTGCTTAAGGACGACAATTGCTTAAGTCGTGAAACACGTTACAAGTCTACGTGTAAAAAACGTGTAGTAGAGCATCGGTGGCTCATTGCTGTAGACTGTTGCCTTCTGATCTGGAGAGTGCAGGATCAAATCCCGCCACGCACCAATGTATTTTCGAAATTATCGTGAGGAAACCTGCGCACGCTTGATAAGAAATTCAAAGGTGCGTAAAGTCGGCCAATGCGCACTGCCCGCGTGGACGACTAAGGCTACACCTTATACGGGTAGGCTCGTGCTCCTCAGTGAGGATGTATAATGAGCTGAGGATAATGGAGCTGAAACCAAACATTTCTACATAGCTATGCGGTAAGGCCAGTCGCAGTGGGACGTTATGGGCTGCTGATGATACAAATCGGCCTCGCATCATACATCTTATATTGAGATAGTACATTTCACGGAATAAAAGCCAAGTTGAAATTAAGCCTTGACAGCAAGTCTAGTACCTTCTAATAATACTTACTCATATCTTATTACGTTATTACGATATAATTAATGGTCGGATGCGACCTCGATTTTATTTAGAACCAAGGCTGATATTGCCGGTGCTTAGAAATCTACTAGTATACTGGCTACTTAGCGCCTAGGTAACTTAAAAACCTACCAAGTACGAGTCGGATTTGAGCACTTAGGGTTCGACACTATTATCAATAAAATAGCAAAAAAGGTTTGTTAAATGGGAGCACCCAAAAAAAGGAAATTTATAGTTTTTAATTATCTTTGTTAGATATGCAACTAAAATTCATCGTCTGTAAAAATTGCATAGGTGTTAAGATACCGAATATACGAAATGGTGTGTAATTGTCATAAATGGGTAAAAGACAAAGTATTTTATAATAACTCTTCTATGCTTTATTTTCCTACTTTTATTTTAGAATAATGAATATACAATCATCATTAGTCTTTAAAAAAATCCAATTAAGAGCGTCGGTCCGGCCATGTTGGACGTCGCCTTCCTACCAGAGGGTTGAGTTCGAATCACGACACGTACCAATGTGTTTTCGAATTTTCGAAAATATATTACGTTATCCGACGCTCTAACGGTGAAGGAAAAATCGTGGGAAACTTCATGCACGCCTGCGAAGAGATTCGAGTTTGTGTGAAGTCGTCCAATCCGCACTGGGCCCGCGTGGACGACTAAGGCCTAATTACCCTACACGGGTAGGCTCGTGCCCCTCGGTGGGAACGTTTAATGAGCTGATGATGATGATGAAGAGACTGCTGATATTATGAATATCAAATACACCATTTATGTTACCGTAGGCCGAACATGCCGGAATAGACCGTCATCCGGGCGTCCGGTCACGCATATCATCCGACTAAACTCCTTTCAATTGATAACGAAAGTGGAAATAACATCGTAGGCATAATTGGTGTTGGATGTACTACATTGTTCTCTCTATGCAAGTATGTGGGTACGTTAAAACTTATTTAAAGAAAAAGCACTACGTGTTTGAATAGGTGACATATTCTATTTCAACTTGGTATACCTAAATTATTGAATAGATTAACACACATATAATTTAAAAAAATAAACAGACTTACGAAAACAGGGCCCACTGAAAACAGCGTTCTGGCACGCTTTTAGTGTGCCAGGATAAATCCTGAGGGAATACGTATTTAGCACTTTTTTTATTAGTTTTATGTTTCTCCCTGTTGCATGTATTTCATTGTGTGTCAAATAAATAATTCTTTCTTTTGATACACCTATGAAAAGTTGCCCGCAATTGTGATCTCTAGTCTGTGACATAGTGTCTTGAGGCTGTCAACATTCCCGCTTTGTATAGCCAAATTTATAAAAAATAGCAAGATACAAAGAGGAGTTAATTCTTATATTTTGTGAGATAGAAGTGTTATGCACTTCTGGGCTTAGGCAGTTCAGGGTACTGGGAGATCCAACATCTGTTGTCTCGGATGAAAGGAGCAAGGCACTGCTTCCTGCTGTTATTCGTTTCCATAAATACTGCATCTGTCATGGGCAGGTATGTTATTTGCTATCAGGTGAGCGGATTCGTCGCTCTATTTACACCACAATACAAAAATCGATTGCAGTAATGTAAGCTATCTATGTCTCTTACGTCATCTTTATATTATCAGATTTTGATAGACTCTACTCAGAGCGGTTGAACGTTAAAGAAGGTAGTAAAGTAAAACCAAAAACTGTTTGCGAGCTCAGGTTGGTAAATGAAAAAGAAACTCCATATTGAAAGTCGGTATCAACGGCTTCACGTACCTCCGAAGCACGAAATTATCTTACTTTCTCTTAATCATTGATTGAACCAGCAATGGTATAATCAAACCGGGTAAAACAGCACAAAAGGACTTCAACTTTGTGCGCATTTTCTGCTGCTTCGAACACATGACTCCGGACAATGCAGCGATCTAAAGTCAATGGTGAAACTTCAAAACGCAGGTGCAGATCTGCGGCAACGTATACCAAAGAATTTGCATAACAAATATATCCTAGGCTGAGAGTCATTGTGCTCGCCACTAGCCTGGCCAAGCTGTGAAGACCATCTGCAGCCAAAAGCAAAAAGACCATACGAAGAAAAAGACAATGTTTGTACTCACTTTCCCTTGGTGCAGTTGGTTTCGTCGGAGTTGTCACGACAGTCGTTGTCGCCGTCGCAGACCCAGTCCTTGTGGATGCATAGTCCGTTCCCACACTGGAACTGGTCGGATGTACAGTTCACAGCCCCACCTAACGAAACCAACTTTTGTATTTCATATTAATTATTTTATGAGGCAAAATACATTAGCATGAAAAAGAAGTACTATGAGATTAATAAATGACTAGATGTGTCCCGTGGTATAAGATATTCTCCCGCAGTAAAGCATTACCTTAAATAGTGATTTCACGAAGTGTCGCGAAGTCACCTTAAAGCAGTGTAAAGCAGGTCGACGCAACATTATTATTTTCAAAATAAAAGTAGCCTAAGTTTTTCCTTTTTACGTCAAGTACATGCCAAAATCCCGTCCAAATCTGTCCGGCCATTTCAGAGATTACTCGGAACAAACAGACAGATAAACGGACAAAAATAAAAAAATATATATTTTAGTATATTTATCATTGCATGAAAAAATGGTCATTCCATTACAAACAGACACTCCAATTTTATTTATATATATAGATTTAGAACTCGTTTAAAGGCAAGAAGGCGCTGTATCAACTTCATTAATTTAACTATAATTACCACAATGCGTTTCATCAGAGAAGTCCCCACAGTCGTTGTCGCCATCACAAATCCAGTCGAGAGCGATGCACACGTTGGTGCTGTGGCATATAGTCCGGTTCTCATGTTCGTCGCAGGACCGAGCGCATCCCGCTTCGTCTTCAGCTTCAGCGCACTCGGCTACGCCGTCGCATCGTTTCTCCATTGGTATGCATGTGCACGATATCTGTGATACATGGGCATTTGTTTAATCTTAAATAAAGATTCTTTACTTATATCTATTTGCTTAAATAGTGGCGTCAGTCACTGTATATAATACACTTATACTTTTTATTAAGAAGTAAACTTATTATTATTATCTATTTCCAGGTGAATGGTTAAATCCAAGTTATGAATCATTTCTATGTGCAAGACATTAAAATGGATGATAGACTCTTGTGACGTTATTCAAATTATAAACAATGAAGCGTCGTTCGTAAGACACTGAACGACCGACCTTAGGTTTTGACTGTTTTTACATTATAGAACACTAATTAGTTATTACTATAGGAGCTCTTCCCATAGCTTTTCTGAGTGAGAAGCTTTTGCACTGTAGTAGGCCGTTATAATAGGAAGTTTCATAGAGTGAAGTGGTCGAAGCTATGTTCGAGTTTGTGCAGTAAGATTTTACCTAATTTTCATAAAAATTCACGGCTTTACAATTCTCAAAAATATCAAGGAATTGGTAGATGTACTTATGTACTCACTTGACACGAGAAATGTTGTTTGAGACAAGGCTGGTTGCAGCCACCGTCGTCGTCGCCATCGTCGATACCCTCAGCGACCACGTCGAATGGATGTTTTTCGAATAAAGGATGCGCTAGGATGAAGGGATAAATTTGTTTATTCATTACAATTATTTTATCATTTTGGTTTACAAGTCATTATAAATTTGAAAGCTCATTATCGGACTGCTTCTCCCCTTAAAAACATTCACTTTCTAAACGGCAATATCGCGTACATTATTTTAAAATCCGTCTCGAAGGACCAAAATGTTAACATTGTGAAAACAGGAATTTAAATAACATTAATACTAATACGGGTACATTGAAAATCTAGAATTTATTTGTTTGCGAACATGCGATAAAATTAAGGCTATGCATGCCAGAGCTGCGTTTGCTACTCAGCGCCACCGCGTACAGGTTGAATTGTGTTCTGGAAATTATATTTATTCCTATGTTACGAAGTGAACAGGACGGGCAGGACGCTCACCTGATGGTAAGTGATACGGCTAACTATGACAGAGCGGCATTGAAGGAAACCAACAACTGATAAACAGTTATTATTCTCCATCAATGCCGCACTTGTTAGGTCTCTTATACCCGGTACTCTCACTAGCTACAGTGCCCTCATAACGAAACACAAAAGTGCATAGCACTCTATTTCACGGGACGATATTTGACACTGCGGTGGTATCTACCTAGACGACTCAGTATCGAGTCTACCACCAAGTAAAAAGTATGATCCTTAAATCCTATAGAAGCATAACAAATACCACTTACGGTTCCACGGCTCAACGCGTGTGTACGGACTGTGAGGCCGGAACACTGGCGGGCCCTGCATGGAGACGGGGCCCGCGCCTAGGGGCGGCTGGTAGGGGGGCACGCGCCCCATCACAGATCTGGGGTCGGCGGGGCCCACGGTGCCGTTTGCGGGACGGCCCCCCGCCATTGGGGGATCGTCTGCGCTTACTGTACCAATAAAGAAATCATGTCAATTACCAATTCCGCTTCTTTGGTGCTTATCCTAAGGTCGTCAGAAGATATGTAAAAGTATATAAAATTTATTCTAAAAAAGTATACACATGGCTATCCGGAGTTGTGCACCCATATTACAGGCTGAATTCTTAGTTTGTGGCTAGATGGCGCTGTGTAAATGAAGGTGATTTCTTTATTTATTTCTCTTTCTTACAGATAATGTCACATATGTCCTCTGCTTTCTATCACGTTTTGTGTTTTTGTAGTTTTATTTTTTTTTCTCTTTAACCTGTCGTAATCCACTGCTGAACATAGGTCCACCCCATTGCTTGGGTGCTGTAGTATTTTATTCTTTATTATACATAAGTATTAATTAGAATATTGAAATCTTATACGTGACTAGCTCGTGTCCCGCATTCCTTTATATAAAAAGAGGCTTCGTTAACGTACGTTATTATTACGCACATGACTAATGTTAGGTATCCTTTAATTTCACTAGCACACTACACCAGACTCAAGGTATTTTTTTTTTTATTTTGACTCTACCCGAAACACAGAAGTGCATTACACTCCTCATTCACTTTATCTGGCACTTTAGTTTTTAATTTCACACCTGTAAATTTACTGAAATGGTTGTTACATAAAAAATAGTCTTTAAATGCTAACGTGGATTTCACATACACCAGGAATCTTTAGGAGAAAAAGGCTTTTTTGAACTTGCCACATATGAGAAACCCGCATTAATGTTTGAGGATTAGTACTCACCACATAGCCAAAAGAATGCAATAGATATGACGTATACGGCGATTGGTGCTGGCATTGCGGCGAGGGCTCGTGGTAGCAGGCGCGAGCGCATACCTAGGTGACCTGTGCGCAGGCCGATCGAGACCTGCCCGATCGCGGACCCTGGCGCATGATCAAGCCACCAACTGCTCTAGCGTTATCTGTACGAGAAACAAGTTGCATAAAAAAAAGTCCACATACATTAATGCGTAAGCTTATATTTATTTATCATCAGCCCATTAAACGTCCCCACCGAGGGGCACGCAAGCCCTGGGCGGATTGGCCGACTTCAACGCACTACCTTTGAATATCTTTGCAGGCGTGCGCAGGTTTCCTCACGATGTCTTCCTGCACTGTAAGAGCGTTTGAAAACGTTCATATAATTTCGAAGGTCGAATACTCATTGGCACGTGGCGGGATTTGAACCTGCGCCCTCTAGATCGGCAGGCCACAGTCCACACCATTGAACCACCGACGCTCATATGTATAGTTATTTATTAGACCTCAACCTCGACTTCGATCATTACAAGCAATTTTCAGAGAACAACACTAGCAAATATAAAGAGCTCTCCAGGAGGGTTACAATAGGATTCAGATAAATCAATGCGTAAGAATATCAGAAAGTATAAGGCCTCAATCTTTAAAATGTCATCAAGCCATTTTCTAGTGAAAAACCCTACCAAATGCAAAGACCTGTGCTTAGGATGTCTATCCAGGAGGTATACAATAACTTTAGGTATAACATCAATGTTTAAGAATATATATTGGAATGTATTAGGCCTCAACCTTCAAAAGTACATTAGAAGCCTTTTTCTGGAGAACCAGCCTTGCAAATGCAAAAATCTGTGCTTGGGGTGCCTCTGCAAGAGAGATACAATAAGTCCGTACCTATATCAGAACGTATTAGGTCTCAACTTTCAAAAACACATCAACCCTTTTTTAGAGAAATTCCCTTAAAAATTGAACGAACTATGTTTGGGGTGCCTCTGAAAAGATCAGAAGATATACATTTTATAATAAACTTTAATGACATAGAACATCGGACAACCATCTTAAAACGCCCTTCAGGGTACAGAACTTCCCACACAATAGGGCTATAGGTAGATTGGGTGGTAAGACTCGACACTGAGTCGTCTAGGTATGTACCATCGCAGTACCAGATATCATCCATTAAAATAGGAGATAAGGGCACTGTAGCTATTTAAATTGCCGGGTTTATGAGACCTAATATCTGTCGTACCGGTGATGGGTGCAGACCAGTTTTGACGGTAAATAATACTATCTACTGTTCCTTCATCACTGCTTCTGTCATGGTTAGGCGTATCACCTTTCACCATATGAGCCTGCCTCTTCCGAAAGTGGCCGTCACACTTTCGTAAGAGGCTGGATGAGGAAAACGGAAGAGTTGTGTGGCGCAAAATAGGGAACTTAATCTAGCTGTGGACTATTGAAGAACTTGTGTAGTTTAGGTCTTAAAATACATTGAGCACAACTGCACACGTCATATAGACTAAGTACGTTATAAGATAGAGTCAAAATATTTGTGTTAGGTTTTATGTTATTGAGTTTCGGGAAGATGGTTTCTCGAAACGCAGACGCTTGCGGAACACTTTTATTTCACAAGAAATTGGAATTACGGTGGATACTTACCTAAACGTTTCATCAAATCCCGTTATCTTTGTGGTAACGCTAATCAGTAGTAGACTGGTAGAATTGTAATAATATTGAGTATCCATTCATCTTACTGTTTAAACTCTTGAAACTACAATATAATGGGTACCTACTATATTTACTTTTGATACGAAACTATTGATACGTAAACTTCTATGTGAACACGGTTTTAAAAGGTTGTTTTCTATTTCAATATCAAAAAGATCTTTGTCTTTGAATTGTTAAACAATTCGGTAAACTAATTTCATTAATTAATTTTTAATAAGCGTTCAGTAAATTAAAACGGTAATGGCGCTGAGTGAGGGCGTTAACATTTAAAAAGAAACGTTACTACCTTAAACATTGTTGCCATATGTTTATGAATACTCCGAATAGGTTTTAGTTTAGGTATCCATTGATTATTTAATTTATCTAAAAGAATTTATGAATTAAAATATATCTTAATTTACTCACATTCGAAATGCAGTAGGTATATAAAACTAGCTAGTCACACAAAACACTGTGTTAAGATCGCGTCGAGCACTTGAACTATGAGACACCAGTATATTCTTTAATTAGATCGCTGCCGTGTCACGAATTAAGGGCGACAGTTTTTCTGCGGCCATATTGAAGTTGGCCCAGGACCTGAAATACGCATGCGCAGTGCCAAACCCTACTAGCTACTTGTTGATCCCATATTCATTCACCACGCAGCGCGCCGCGCATTCTACGCAGTTAGGCTGCCCCGTATTTATTTTTAGGGTTCCATACCAAAAAGGAAGGAAAAGGATCAATTTTAACTGACGACCCGTATGTCCCATGATACCTTTGTATCTAAAACGTATTTCGGAATTACCCTGAGTCAGTTACTTTGACAGGAAGCTATGTGGTACAAAGTTTTCTACCTGTACACGTTTTGATTAGGGAAAACTGTAGGTATATTTTTTATTAGTCAGGCAAGGCACTATTTTCTACGATCTTTAGCTATTTTAAATTGGCAAACATGCATAATTACCGACAGTTAAAGTAATATGAACCTAAATAACAACAAGAAGTTCATCTCATATTAGGTTCTTGAATAAATTAAAACATGTCTTTGAAATCAATACAAATCCCTATATAGATTTGCTTATTAACGTCGCGAATGACTGAAACCGAGAGATCATGTACCTATTATTACAATTTGTGTGCTTAACATTCAATCATATCATGCACATTGTATGAGTCTATAAATAGATCTTTCGTATGGTTGAAATCATTCTAGAATTTCATTTGAAGGCAAGTCTCAATGCTGCGAAATAGTAATATCCATGGACAACTTCTAAGAATTCAATATATATTATTCAAGCTCTCTCTTCAACCTATTGCAGTCCACTGCTGGACATAGGTCTCCCCCATTTTGCGCCAGACATCAATATTATTCAATAAATTGAACCAATATTCTTTGACGCCCAACTAAAGGGCACAAGTAAACCCACAAAATGTTGCAAACCCCTAAAGATTTGGCCGCAAATTACCACGCGATACCAATTCAGAATGGTGTTAATGACAACTACTCGAATATGGTATCACTGATATTAACTGACCACTGTTATAATTGATTAACTTGAGTGATGAGTGAGTGACTTGAGTGACCCTCCGCTACTCTACACTCGTATATAGATGGCTGTTAACTTTGGTCATTTACGAGTATACTGTGATATCGTTCGCAGCAATATAGTTTTTAAAGTCATATTGACTTGAAAAGAAGTAGGATGAACCCAAATGTTTATACACTTTATAATGATAACCCCTTCGGAAAGTGGGAATCATATGTATTCAATTTTAGTTTCAGTAAATCTCCAATGAAGATGGACAAACATATTATTGTATACTATCAATACGAATAGGTCGCATAGGCCAAGCTAAGTATATCATAAAGATAACGGTGTATACAATTGCATATTGGAATAGTATACCTAAAACCTATTAAATATTTATTATAATAATATTTACTAAATAGGTATGAAAATCTAACGATCAATACGGTGGTTGTTCTGCGCGGCGGTTTGCGCCCACGCCCGCCCCCGCTCTACACCCCCCTCCACTTTAGCCGTCTGAAATTCAACACTATCTGCTGCCCACGGTTTTGCTCATGAAATACTTTTGGTATATGCAAAATAATTCACATTTACCTACATTATTTTCCGTTTTTCGTCTAGCACGTAACAGCTTTTATTTAAAAAACACTTCCGATGTTATGACTTACGACCTCACTTTGGGAAACAATACATTTTTTTAATCACACCTCCGCGTACCTTAGTCCAGGGCAAGTTGCATCATAACTTTCGTATCACACACTGAGAGCACGAATGGTCCAATAGCAGGAGATAACTTTGTGGCGGCTCTAAAGCCGCCGTGTGTACGCCGTAAGGCCTTAAGGGGTACTAGTCTAGGCAGTCGGAGCGGACACCCCTCGCTCCGCGCACAACCCGCGATCCCGCGCGCCTCATCGATGAATGGAAGCAAATGTTCTGTCTTGCTCCCCTGTATAATCCCTCTCACGATCTCCCACATTTATTGTATCGGCCACTCTGAATAACGCTCGATGAAAATAGATGTAGTAATTATAAATATACAAGTCGAAACGGAGAGCTTTTTCTGGAAAGTGCAAATTTTTTTCGTTGCACAGATTGGTTTTGTTGAATTTCAATCAAATTAATATTATTAGGAATTTCGTAGGGATACTTTAACAAATATTGTATATTTAGACACCTATGAAACACGAATGTAGTTTTTAAACTGTACTGGTCCGTAAAATTCTTGAACTATTTTCAATTATTTACTAAATAATTGAAAAAAAGTTCCTTTTTTGAATAATTTCAAAAAAGTTTTTTATATTTGTTGTTATTAGCTATTGTTATTATTTTGCTATATTGGGCGACATCTAGCGTTTTTAAATACTGCAAGGTACTTACCTAGTATATAGATGCTGAAAACAAAAACGCTGATCGGAATCTCTGCTAGGGATGCCGAAAGCACAAAACAAAATGGTTTTGTAAATGTTCGTGACTATGTATGAGCTTTGATATATTCCAGTAGTGTCTGAGAAACCACAGAGATGGCGCTACTTTTCCGTCAACTGAAAATAAAAAAGCTTTTCTTGCCCTGCTTGTTGTAAACAATGATATTCTGTTCATATAAAGGTAGATACGCCACCTGTGCCTGAAAAACGAACCGCCAAAGAAAATACAGTTGTATTCTCTTTGTTAAAATGTACGCTCATTCGAAATATGTGTACATGTGTTGTCACTGAATTCGGAAAACCTTTTTTTGTTGTTTTGTGAACATATCATGAATCTTTACTTTTTAGATCATTGGTTGCAAATGAAACATTAAGAAATGTTGCTTCTTATCATAAAAACAGACCATGTTTACTTGTAAGGGCTTTTTTGAAACTTTATAGTCTCTAATAATAACCATCACCTGCGATAATTAAATGATTAAGGCAAAAAATAAAAATAAAGTATAGATAATAAACTTTATTTTACAACGTCCTTATAATAAAACTATTAGGTTTGCAATCTTCGCTATTATAAACATCAATTCAACTACATTATATCATCACTTAAGATGTCCATACTATATTTATAAATATTAATTATTTACAACAATTTGAACAGCTATAAAAAAAAATATTATTCGTAAAAGGAATAAATGTAAACAATTCAAGTCACTGTCATTTTATTCGTCAATTGATATTGGTCATGGAACTGAGAAAATATATGATTGATGTGTTTACATTATTCCTTTTTTTTATAAAACATGTTTACATTATAGATAACGAAAGTATAATATAATATAATATAAAATAAAAATATAATAATATATAATATTATGTTCAAATGCAAATTTAAACAACTCATTTGTTTGACTTAGTGCTTATCGCAGCTGTAAATTTAAAAAGTCATTTGTTTATTAGGATACAACGCTTATGTAATATAAAAATAATTTTATATTTTATATAATGATTTGGTAACTATTTCAAAGCAATATTTTAAAGTTTTAGCTTTACGATGACTGAAAATAAAAAAAAGAATTAATAAAAAAAATCAAGTAGTTTTATCTGAAACGGAATTTATAATGCAAACACGTTAATTACTAAAAGAACTATAAAATTATGGAAGTAGCTTTGACACAATAAAATCACATTGAAGTTTTTACCTATACGAGAATTAGATTCTGATAAAAACAATAGTGATAGTAATCAAGCCATTTATTAGTTATGCACCTATAACTTATACTTTTATCAGAATTGGTATTAGATATTTTGGAAATCATTTTGCACCATATTCATTGATCTATTTCCTCCACGTTAAGATACAAAGATACGAAGTATTTTTTTACAATATTTGAAATTCAATCGATATCTAGTAGGACAAGTTTACATTATTATATGAAAGTGTAAGCATCCGTTCATAGCCATTGTTGCGTTTATTCTCTCTTATCGTAAAATAATTGGCAGTTTTATAACATGCATATGTCTATCGCCTACTGACATTAAGAACTACTAAAATATATTAAACATAGAATTTTGGCCTCTCATTTGGCACATGTTCACCAATCACATGAAAATCACCCGATACTTATAAAAATACTCGTATAGCTCACAATGTGGACCACCCATTTCATTCTGATACTTAACATTAAATTGGAATAGACGTTCTTAAACATTTATTACCTTATATTAATAGTTAAAATGTCGATATGATAGGTACTAATGACCTTGATCAGATTTTATTGCTTACATATATAGGGTACTTATCCCTTATCCCTTCGATAAGCTTTAGTCAATAATGTAGAAGACCCAGTAGACAGCGTTGAAGACAAGAAAGCAGACAGGGAAAATGACGCGAGAATAAGTATCGATGACGTTAACGTCACGGATTTTGGGAATGGATGCCTTAATCACTGTGGCTCCTCGACGGAGAGCGTGAATCATCTTGGGCTTTCCAGTAGATCCATCTAGAACAAATAATCAAGTAAAATATATTTGAGATGGTCGAGTCATAGTCTTAATTATATAGTTTAATATAGTAGGCAAACGTGTTGACGATTCACCTGATGGCAAGTGATATCTCTACACGTAGACACTCGTTTATCTGAATTATTTAATATTATGGGTAAGAAAAATATATTATTCTATGGGTAAGAAAAAAAAAACAAAAATAAATGATTCATTATCACATCGACCATGATGTCCACTGCTGAACATCTGCATCCAGCGACCAGTTACAAAATTCTTCAGGTTATCGAATTAGAAATGACGAGATCCGTAGAAGATATAAGGTGACTATGTCTTTGAGTCACTCGCATTACCAAGCTGAAGTGGCAATGGGCAGGGCATTAGTCCGAAGAACGATGACCGTTGGGGCGGAAAGTTTCGCGAATGGAGCAACCAGCAAGCGCAGCGTAGGACAGCCGCCCACAAGATATGATTGCTATAAAGAAAGGTGTCGGTAGTACTAACTTCTAGAAGTTCTGGAATGCGGTCTGGTCCGGTACCGAAGGTGGGTGTGGTCACGCTGAAGTCGCAGCGAGGGTGCTCCACCCGCCGTCGGTAGAGGCTTGGAGCGGAGCCCGAGCAACGGCGACACCCGCCCCGAGCTGGCCGTGCATTCCCTCAACGCTATTATCTCGTCGGGAGACCGGGATCCTGAAAAAAATATTGATTAGCGCATTTCTGCTATGCTTGGAAATTAATTTGATACATATTTTTGGTGGAAAATATGTTTATATCACTCAGTCCACTAAAAAATAATTCCCAGATCGCTTCTCAACTGTTAATGTAAATGTAATATCTAAAATAACGACTTCAACGATTTTAGGGTCATTTATCTTAGTGTCAAGTTTAGATTCGACTCACACACGCATTGGAAGTCACGTTGTGCTATTTTTCTCAATTTGGTCAGATTAAGCATTTTACCAGATTGACAAAAAAAACTATTTCTTGCTTCCTTGGGCACGTCAAGCTGTGACGGCCCGGCTTCAATCAATCAATCAGCTCACCATCGTCCACTGCTGAACATATGCCTCCTCCAATGAGCGCCAAACATCACAGGCCCGGCTTACATACGACTATTACATAAGACATTTAGACAACAGTCAGTGTTTATAAACTCTGTTACCAGTGCCAGTGATTGACGACAATCGGTCTACATGAGTTATAGCGACATAAAAGTATGAAACTTACCAGTGGAGCACTTTAAATCTTTCTCTACACTAGTACTAGTGGACATTTGGTCGCGGTTCTTTAACTTCGCGCGTTTCCTCGCCCGAGCGCCCCAGTACGTGTAGTTCACAGCGGCGTACTCTAGCAACGCCGCAAACACGAACACAAAGCACATCACTAGGTAGATGTCGATGGCTTTGACATACGAGATGCGAGGGAGGCTGCTACGGACGCCTGTGCTTATTGTGGTCATTGTAAGGACAGTCGTTATGCCTGAAATGGACAAAAATTGCAAAAGTCTATTAAAGTGTCAGGAGCTCTAAAAAACTATTTAAAGTTCCTGACACTTAGAAACTCTAAATAACTATTTAGAATTCCTGACACTTTATAACAGACTTAAAAAAAGGAATAGGTTAATCGACCGTAGGTTATATCCTTGTTTTTAATGTTTTTTCGCGGATATCTTCGTCGTAAATAAATCGACTCTGATAATTATATTTTGTTGGAACGATAATACTTCTCATCTACCTACCCGTATAGGGTGATTAGGTCTTCACACGAGCCTACCCGTATAGGGTGATTAGGTCTTAGTCGTCCACGCGGGCCCAGTGCGGATTGGACGACTTCACACACAACCTTCGAATCTCTTCTCAGGCGGGCATGAAGGTTTCCTCACGATGTTTTCCTTCACCGTAAGAGCGTCGGATAATGTACATATATTTTCGGAAATTCGAAAACACATTTGAACCTCAACCCTCCCGGTAGGAAGGCGACAGTCCACACCATTGAGCCACCGACGCTCTATTTTACTCTCTATTTTATATAAGAAATGATCAATATGAGTAATACACTCATAATACACTCTATTTTAAATACGAAATGATCGATATGAATTTAAATGGTAAGAGATATATTTTCGGACCTCTGATGATAGGAGTTCAAATGTTATATTTATTTTTATTTTTTGTACGATTACAAAATACAAACCATTCAGTTACAATATTGTCCAATTATAACTTAGTGTTAAATTTGCATTTCGGTTACAACCGAGCATAACATTCAAATAAAATAGGTATTTCAAAGTCACGTGAAACATTTTGTGTCAATTATAACATGGAAAAGAGCAAACCAATATCTTCGGTATGTCTGACAGTTTTTAAAAATGAGACCAAGCTTTGGTAACATATATCAAGATCCTTACATTTACGAGTACCAATGAGAATATTTTATTCATTACAAATTCTTATCAATGGACTACTCTGTGACACATTATTCCTAGCCAACTTTATATAAAAAGGCATTGTCTTCCTGATCTCGAGAAACCCTTCAACGAAACATGGCTCAATATATCAGAGTCAATCTTAGAATTAATATTTATTTTATGTCAGTAATGCGCTGTCCGTTAGCTTACCTAAAGCAACTCTTGCCGACGTGGCTTCGTGGTTGATCCAAAACGAGACCCACGACAGCATTACTATGAGTATGCTGGGTAGGTACGTCTGGAACACGAAGTACCCGATGTTTCTGCGAAGCTTGAAGCTCAGCGACAGCCGCTGGTACACGCCGGTCGCTAATTTCTCCTGATACAATGTTTTTTCGTTGTAATATTTCATTAGCCTGCCTATATGATGACCCATGCGGTCTAAAGTTCGGAAGTCGGCTTCGGTTCGGATGTTGTTGCGGGTTCAATTCTCGTGCAGGGCAAAAAAAATTCTTATTGATATATTTAATTGTATTAAAAGTGTCGATATTCACACTGATTACAATTAAATTAATAATCGAAGCTTTTTAAAATTCCCCTTTATTCCCCAAATAGTTTTATTCTATCAATTATACGACTTTTTCAATGTTTTTGCCCTTTTACGCCTAGTAAATGTACCATATAAAGTAATGCGCCCCCTAGTTCCGAGATCTATTTGTTATTCTAAACTTTCATGGAGTTTGACCACATTGTTTTGTTAACTTTGATACGTATTGTATTGGAATTCTAAAACTAGTAAATAACTTTTATTTCAATTTAAGTAGCTACTGTAGGAATATTGTAACTGTTCCTATAGAAGAGTTAATTTAACACAATAGTATAATTTATAACAAATACCTACTGATTTAATTTAAAATTTCAGTTCTTTCATTAAATAAAATTGGATCATTTGTTGACACATATCCCAGCAAAACATTTTTTTTTCTGTAATAAAGGTCAAGTTTTTCCCAAAACATAAAAAATTTCTTGATGCATCTTAAAATTTCATAATCATATTTTTTCCAGGGAAGCACAGAAAGAAATCACAAAACCCATTTGAGTTAGGTTCGTGCACACAATAAACACGAAAATATTTAAAAATGAAATACTTTAACCACAGAGGCAACCGAGAGAAATGGAGAATCATTGATAAGCAATAGAATGAAGAGAAAGTGAAGTTTCATTGTATTAAAAACCTTACTTTACCTTTCTGTCGTTAGTATTGTGTCCGAGAATGGTGAACTGTGGTAACTCAGCGTCTTCTACTCCTCGGACTGGCGTCTCTTTCCAGTACATTACCACGTCGGAAACAGTGTACCCATCTGTAGCGGTTAACCTTAAGTTAGCATGCTGGTTTAGATGAATACAGAAAAGAAAACATGTTAGAAGTTGTCAAAAATCCGAAATTTGTATCGTATTTATAAAAGCATTTAGGTACAATCTTAATTAACTAAAATTTTCAATACTTCTTGCTTTTTTGTCTTCTTTTCTGTGTAGTGCAATCATATCTTTACAACTGACTAAAATTTTGAAGAACATAAAATTTGTTGAAAGCATTTCCAATTAATCTAATATACGAGTATGTTACTTGAGTCAGGGGTTTATGAATTCAAATATCCCGTAATAGGCATAAGTGCTCAGCGATCGTGAAAGTCGGCAAGCAAAATGAACGTGTAACATATTTATGGAGCTACCAAGAACATTAACGATAGACGAGCATGAACCAAAGCGTAACACTGAGGCGTTGCGTCGGCGAAGCGCGGCTTGTGTCATCTAAAACTTAAATGGATGTGGAAACTCCATGGTGGTGGGGCAAGCAAAGCAACAAGCGAGCCCTGTTACAAGTTAAGAGTCACACAGCTTTCAATCTCGACGGTGCAGTTCTGGCTGTCGAGCGGATAGTAGTGGAGGTCCATCATGCACGCGAGAGTGGCCGTGAAGCGCATTCCATACGTGATGCTGCCGTCACCGCCCAGGCGCACCAACTTATTCCGCTCCGTGACGTCGTGGAGGAAACTGCAAAGGAAAATTATAAATAGCTTTGTATTTCTTGTATTCTGCGTAATAAAGGAGCTCAACACATTACGTTTAGATTGTCAATTTATGCAGGACAGAAGTAATATTTTTAATTTATTCGCTTTTGGAGTAAATTCATTTCAGGTTACAATTAAATAAAAAACAAAAAGTACCTTAATCATTATCATAGCAGCTTAATACTCATATACCCATTGCTAAACACACTCATTAAGTACTTTAAACATATTATGTACATTTTTATTTTTTTATTTAATGCGCGAGTGTACATTGCGAACATAAAGTACGTTACATAACAAAATGTACCAATATATAACAAGAGTTGGGGCACCTATCCCTTGGCAGTTACGTAGCCAACGTTGCGAGATAATAAATCAAAATAAGCATACATACGCCATCTCATCGCTTACCTATTTTTGTCATTAGCAAAAAACGTATCAGGCACCCAAATCTTATCGGCAAAGTCTCCAGATAGCGTTAAAACCTCGTCTTGTAGTCCGAAGGCCAATCTTTCATCCTTCCAGTACTGATTTAGATAAAGCGTTATTGTGTAGTCCTGAAAGAGACGTTATTTTAACTGTAATCTTCATTTACGTCCTTTGTACTTGAAATCAGCTTTATTTGATTCGAATTTTGGAATAATCACTCATGAGCAATGCTGTTTGGTAAAAATAACTTGATTTGGTTTATATTTTATAATTCAGGAGCTTTTTTAAATTACAAAAACATAAGATATTTAGTGATAGTGCAACTGCAACTGATATGTCATATCTAAATATTGGTTATGAAAGGTTGCAATATGCAATGTGCTGTTCCGATTCAGTTCAAGGATTAATATTGCTGTATAATAGAAATCAAAACCAATTTTCTACTCGTAGCCTAGTTCTTTGATTACGCTTCAACAAACCTATATGATTATATTACTAGAAAAAAGAGCCTTTAGATAAGGTCTATCTAATCAGTTTTTTACTACATATATGTGATAATAAAATTCTAGGCCGCCCGCTTATTGTTGTTTTTCGAACTAAGTTATTTACCTACACTAATTTGATTTACCTTCGGAAGACAAAATTCCTCATAAACGCAATGTGTTTAGTAATTATTTTTTTTATGTTAAATTTCCGAAGCGTACATATGGTTATATATCCAGTACATAGTTAAGACTGAGTGGGCGGCGACCTCTAGAGCGGAGGCGGGAGAGACGACACTGAGCAGCGACGACCATCGATTGGACGAGTCAGCACTCCGCCCCCGGTCACCGGCGACTCGATGTGTGTCAAGTGACGGCCTTGCTCTCTTTCCGATGCTATTAAAAGCTTAATGAATTACGATGGACGACCTGCTGGAGAGGTCCTTGATATGACCCGAAAACATCCTCAGCAGATCTCGAGCACCGCAAGGTCGGTTTGAGACGTTATCCATCAACATTTGATCTTGACGCGCTAGGGCTAGGCTAGGGCTGTTGTGGTAGGTGAATGTTGGTGAAATATGGCGGCAGTTTCTTATTTACATGTAATGTAAATAAACTGATGGCGTTCTACATAATGTGTGCCTACGTGTGCATTATTTAACCTCGCAACAGACAGTCCGTACTACAAATAATATCTCAATTGATATGACATCGAAGTTTGAAATTAATATTGATTTTGGATTTTGTTTTGTTCTGAGTTTGACAGTTAATATT
This sequence comes from Leucinodes orbonalis, assembly GCA_019425675.1. Classification (NCBI taxonomy): domain Eukaryota; kingdom Metazoa; phylum Arthropoda; class Insecta; order Lepidoptera; family Crambidae; genus Leucinodes; species Leucinodes orbonalis. The sequence continues at coordinate 27,976 of PQWD01007683.1, read as the reverse complement.
TGTGGTGGACTATAAAAAAAAATCACTACTATAGTTTTTCGGAAAGTAATGTTAATATAATAAAAACATACTATCAACAACATTATTCATTTGTTCCGACATTTCAATAACTTCGAAGTCACATACATTATCAGTAAACTAAGATAGCGAGTGAATATTTTATAATTAAAATCGTTTACGAGTTACAACACATTAAAGTGATCATAAAAATGTAATGCAACCCGCGACCATTTTAAAATGTGCAAACCATGATAAACGATATTCTGAAACGGGCTTACCATGTTGACTTCCGAAATAGCATCGAAACTGGCGATAGTCAAATCCATACCGACGTGCAGCGGGTCGCCTGAAACCAATAACATTTTATGCATGCTGTGTACCGCTGACGAATCAAGTGTGCCACTAAATCCGATACAATATTGGATCTTTATGCTTGGGGGATTGCAATAACGTACCTCGTGCCAGGCAAATGCACCGTTGAACACGACACAGCACAAATAAATGACGTTTAATATTCGTATCTATTTGTTGAGTCCTGTATATTGCTTGAAAATTCGTCAAGCGATAGCTAATCATGACAGCGTGAGTAGGTGCAATATTACGTAGGTATGTATTCTAACGTAACGCGACGTTTCTATGTAAACTTTGAACATGTTTCATACAAGTGATTATGTTGAAACGTTTCTATAAAATTGTATTTAAACATACTCGAAGGTATGTCGTCTCAGAACATTTAAAACATTGCATGTAATTAATTGTAATAGTTTATATAGATTTATTTAAACTATTATAGATTAGATAAATTTACTGGAAGATATTTAAAGGAGTATATGACGAGTCCCTAGTGCAATAAATATCAAGATCAAACTCGTCATCAAATTATTCCATTTAGAATAGTTTAATAATTTTAAATGATTAATCTGTCTTGTTAAAATGTTTATTCAAATTAATTGGTTTTCCTAACAGAAAGCAAATTACTAACCACATTCACGTGAAATAGGTACCACATATGAATAGGGTATTGTAATTTGCTTCCGAATGAACCTGAGGGATACTTAGTATAAGATTGCTACATGGGTGGCTTAATCCCGTTGTTAATACTTTAGTATAATTGCTACTCTATGTTAATTACGTTTAAAGATGCTTCGCCGAGAAAGAGGACACCTATAGCGTAATCATTCAAATCATAGCTGACATGACCTTTCAATGCTTGCGCACAGTTATATGCAATACGGTCAACTTAGTTGTTTTGAATCTCTCAATATACAAATAAAACTACAAGCGTTTCATTACAGCAGAGGTTAGTTAGTTATACCTCCGAAGTTTTCCTAAATATAAAAATGAAGAGTGAACTTTAGGCCCGTATTATGTAACTCTACGTTAATCTTTACTTAAATTGAGTTAGAACGCGATAGCGCTATATACGACAAATAGCGGTATCCCTTTCCATCAATATTTAAGTTAATATCAATGCTTGAGTCCTGTTTTAGAATATGGGCCTTAGTTTACTATAACACATATGTACTTACCTCCGAAATTAGGTCGCAACCGAATGTCGTACCCATCCAAGATCCGAGTGACAGTGTGTGTGACGTTCTCCAGGCGATCCGCCGCTGAAATTCTCTCGGCACTGTCAAACGAAATAAACGTACTTGATATAACAATTCGTTGACACAAAGTATTGTATGGATATGCTTTTAGTATAGCTATCTTCCGGGCTAAGGAGGTGCTAAGGTGCTATGCTATTTACATGCCATGAGTGCTATGTTATTAATAAAAATACAATAAAATGATTATTCAAAAGTAGGAAAAAAATACCAAGAAACCAAGTCAATATAAAAAAAATTAAATCAAAATATAAAATTGAGGTCTTTTAAGTTAACAAAATAAGGCGGTAAACAGTGATTCACCACCTAAAGACAAAGATATAAATATCTCCACATGTGTATGTATAAAAATACATATTATTCCTATTTCTTTCCTTTAAAAATATTTTAAATAGGTATAACAAGGTTTTTTTTAAACAAACTTTTTGTTTAAATAGAGCACCAAACATTAACGGACTTTGTTGCCACATGAATTCCAGCATTTTTTATATCAAGTAATATTCAAATTAAGCATAACCTACCCTACCGAATTTATGATACTTGTCAAATATACATTGTAAAGGACACATTAAACAACGTTTATAAAAACCAAATAGACTAAAGAAAAAAGAGTGAATTTTAAAAGCGTGCCAATTACCGTTCCTGCTAAAATTCATTTGCGGGGTATGAATTGTGATCAGCCTATTAAAAAAAGGGTCAATGTTGAATATTTAAGCCTTATAATAAAGCAGCCTTATAATAAAGCTTTGGGGCAAAGGGCTCCATTAAAAATGTATGTTGTAGGGTTTGTAACATAAAAATACCAAAAATATAAGTTGATTGTGTGGCAGATGTTTAAATTTTGTAAAATACTCTTTTTTTTACAAAGCATACAATGCTTACGGAAAAGTATTTCTACCGAATAGTCACACATAGTTTAATACTTGGTTTTTATTTGAATCCATTACATGTAAATTTAAAGTAAAATGATAAAATAAAATAGCAGTCTCTTATCCGATGTGTGTCCGAAAAACGTTATCTAGAGTTCCTCCGTGCTTGCGTGCACGTTTAGCCGGTAATCCCAGTCACTATCCCAAACCTACTAATCCAAAGATTTGATTTTTGAAATTGAAAAATGTTATTTGATTGGCATATAAATTATATTTACGAATTGTAAAAGCTAGCAACCGCCGTCTGAGACGGCTACCCACAAAATGGACAGATGATCTGAGGAAGGTTACGGGGACCGCTGGATGCAGATAACTTTCTATTGGTGAGATAAAAAAATATTAAGGAAGGCCTATTCTTCAGCAGTAGACATCATGTGACCAACTACTGATATGATGATTCTAAAAGCTTGACATATTCTCTATTGGCAATGTTAATAATTTGTGCTTTACGCTATGCACTAAACATCGGAACCGAAATGTCATGCGAAATAACTCACGGCACAAACGCTGTGCAGATATTTTGTAATTAGTGAGCAATGTGTGTGAAATATCATGCATATTTCTATTTTCAAGGCTCCTAGGTTAACCTATGATACTAAATTATATAATAGTGTTTTGTTTTATATATCTGATATACAAAGGTTAACACATTTTTTTCTGTCAATCAAACAACCTAGCCTAACAAGACGTTTTTTAGTGCTAGATAAGATAAGAGGGAAATCCGAAACCGTTTAGTCGTTTGCCTACCCATGATATAAAAATGTAGCTTTCTACCAATTAGCTTACAAAGCTATGTCGAACACCAACACGCACTGGACCTGCATGGTATATTACGGTCCGAAACATCCTTATGTTGAAACTCATTGGAGTAGACCCTAATCCAGCTGTGACGTTATATGTCTGAAGTATAGTAGTAAACCTAGCTACGGGAATGATTAAAATATCTGTGGGTATGTCTTTGAGAACACCGCATTACCTGATTGCGGTCGGACATGGATCGGACTTTTAATGCTTTGAAAATGTGCATACTTGAGTCGATTTCATCTTGTAGTTTTAAATTGTTTAACACTGTTCCTAGTTGAAAACAAAATTATATTACGTCAGCCAATATGTAGGTCAAATACCTATAATAAAAGTGTAGTATGTGCCTTTTAATAACTTGATACTAATTTTATAAAAGTATCTGTAGGTATTTATTTATTGAACGAGTTAAAAAAAAATAATCACATGAAATATAAACGTATTGATTATGAGGACTTTAAAACGTAGTTGTTAAAGTGTCACCTAATGTAAAGGTAAAAACGAGTATTTGTACTCGAAATAAAAATAAAAAAAATTATTTACCCAGAGGCAGAGGAAAACATCAGCAAAAATTGTTCCAAATCAGCAAAATGCTACCTAGATTTAAACGTCATTTATTTAAAAATAAATTATGTTATGAAAGAGGTATCACCAGTACCTAAGTATTTTTTTTAATATAAAGTGAAAAAAAAATTCTATTAAAATGCTAAACGTCTTAGTATCTGCCCAAAAAAGGAAAAAGTGATTTACTTATTAGAAGTAAGTACTACTAGGCAAAGATATAATTATATGTGTATGACGCCTTAGGTACTAAATAATAAGTTTCCATATACTTACTATACTTGTGCCAATGTGAGTACAATAGGCAGCATGAGCATGAGCGCGCGTCGTTGCGCGTTGAGTAGGGCGGGCGCGCGCGCGACGTGCGACGATGCGCTCATCGCGCGGTGGGGGCGCGCCGCATCGCGCGCTCACCTCACACCTCCATACATCACCCCTAGCTCAGACACTTCCACACTTATAGATTCTGCGCAGAGCCGAAGAAACCGACAAAGACACTGATGTGATTCTGTGTGTGGACGCCTACAGCTTTGGGGAACACTCAATAGATTCTGCGCAAAGCCGAGTATCTAGAGTTCTTTGTGCTCTACTGTGCGAATATGGACCCTAAACTTTTTAAGGACTACTCAGATGTGCTGCGCAGACCCGAGTAAGACACCGATGCGATTCCTATTCGAATGTGGACCCCTACAACATATAAGACACTCCAATCTCTCTCAAAGTTTGACAAATATGTACCTAAAAATACATAACTATTAGATAAACTATGAAATAGTGTGTTTGTGACACACTATTTCATAGTTTCTTAGATCTTATATTACAAGTGACAAAAGGTCAAACCGTCCAGTACACTTACATCAAACTATAACACTTATGCTCGATATACGAACTTCGCTGTACGAACTTAACGCGCGGTAGTATCCGACATCAAAGGCAGGGAGCGACGCGGCAGCGACGTTCACGGAGTGACGTCGCGCGTGCGCTGCGCGGAGGGCGGGCGCGCTTCTTCGCGAACGTCAGGTTCACATCTCAACGAGAAAATGAGACTTTGAATGAGTTGTGAGTTCGACATATGTTAACTAATGAACCGATAGGCTGAGATACGGCATTGCTATACTTTATAAATCAGATATTTGGAAGACTTAACGTTTAACATAATTTTGAATTCATAAAAGTGTCTTTTTAAGATATGATACGTAGCATTTTTATACTTATTTTGAGGATTTTTATGCAGAATTGGCGACTTCATAAATGTGTCTTCTTTATTTTTCTCATTTTTTCTAAAATGAGGAAAATGTGTCTTTTTACTGATATAGGCTCTCCGGTACTTAATAGAAGTTAGCACCTAAACTGTAAAGTCCTATTGTGTATAAATCATTATTATTATTTATTTATTATACGATCGTCAAGTCAGAGTTACCCAAGTTTCAAGTCTACAGGCAAAAAACGCAACTTCTTTTTTTATAATATTATATTCATATCTGTTTGATGTTTTTGACATGTTTAATTTACTCTCTTATTGCTATTTATTAGCTCGTGTGAAATAAATGACTGCAAGTAAAAACTTNAATTACAAAAACATAAGATATTTAGTGATAGTGCAACTGCAACTGATATGTCATATCTAAATATTGGTTATGAAAGGTTGCAATATGCAATGTGCTGTTCCGATTCAGTTCAAGGATTAATATTGCTGTATAATAGAAATCAAAACCAATTTTCTACTCGTAGCCTAGTTCTTTGATTACGCTTCAACAAACCTATATGATTATATTACTAGAAAAAAGAGCCTTTAGATAAGGTCTATCTAATCAGTTTTTTACTACATATATGTGATAATAAAATTCTAGGCCGCCCGCTTATTGTTGTTTTTCGAACTAAGTTATTTACCTACACTAATTTGATTTACCTTCGGAAGACAAAATTCCTCATAAACGCAATGTGTTTAGAATATTTTTTTTATGTTAAATTTCCGAAGCGTACATATGGTTATATATCCAGTACATAAGACTGAGTGGGCGGCGACCTCTAGAGCGGAGGCGGGAGAGACGACACTGAGCAGCGACGACCATCGATTGGACGAGTCAGCACTCCGCCCCCGGTCACCGGCGACTCGATGTGTGTCAAGTGACGGCCTTGCTCTCTTTCCGATGCTATTAAAAGCTTAATGAATTACGATGGACGACCTGCTGGAGAGGTCCTTGATATGACCCGAAAACATCCTCAGCAGATCTCGAGCACCGCAAGGTCGGTTTGAGACGTTATCCATCAACATTTGATCTTGACGCGCTAGGGCTAGGCTAGGGCTGTTGTGGTAGGTGAATGTTGGTGAAATATGGCGGCAGTTTCTTATTTACATGTAATGTAAATAAACTGATGGCGTTCTACATAATGTGTGCCTACGTGTGCATTATTTAACCTCGCAACAGACAGTCCGTACTACAAATAATATCTCAATTGATATGACATCGAAGTTTGAAATTAATATTGATTTTGGATTTTGTTTTGTTCTGAGTTTGACAGTTAATATTTGTGGTGGACTATAAAAAAAAATCACTACTATAGTTTTTCGGAAAGTAATGTTAATATAATAAAAACATACTATCAACAACATTATTCATTTGTTCCGACATTTCAATAACTTCGAAGTCACATACATTATCAGTAAACTAAGATAGCGAGTGAATATTTTTATAATCATAAAATCGTTTACGAGTTACAACACATTAAAGTGATCATAAAAATGCAACCCGCGACCATTTTAAAATGTGCAAACCATGTACGATATTCTGAAACGGGCTTACCATGTTGACTTCCGAAATAGCATCGAAACTGGCGATAGTCAAATCCATACCGACGTGCAGCGGGTCGCCTGAAACCAATAACATTTTATGCATGCTGTGTACCGCTGACGAATCAAGTGTGCCACTAAATCCGATACAATATTGGATCTTTATGCTTGGGGGATTGCAATAACGTACCTCGTGCCAGGCAAATGCACCGTTGAACACGACACAGCACAAATAAATGACGTTTAATATTCGTATCTATTTGTTGAGACCTGTATATTGCTTGAAAATTCGTCAAGCGATAGCTAATCATGACAGCGTGAGTAGGTGCAATATTACGTAGGTATGTATTCTAACGTAACGCGACGTTTCTATGTAAACTTTGAACATGTTTCATACAAGTGATTATGTTGAAACGTTTCTATAAAATTGTATTTAAACATACTCGAAGGTATGTCGTCTCAGAACATTTAAAACATTGCATGTAATTAATTGTAATAGTTTATATAGATTTATTTAAACTATTATAGATTAGATAAATTTACTGGAAGATATTTAAAGGAGTATATGACGAGTCCCTAGTGCAATAAATATCAAGATCAAACTCGTCATCAAATTATTCCATTTAGAATAGTTTAATAATTTTAAATGATTAATCTGTCTTGTTAAAATGTTTATTCAAATTAATTGGTTTTCCTAACAGAAAGCAAATTACTAACCACATTCACGTGAAATAGGTACCACATATGAATAGGGTATTGTAATTTGCTTCCGAATGAACCTGAGGGATACTTAGTATAAGATTGCTACATGGGTGGCTTAATCCCGTTGTTAATACTTTAGTATAATTGCTACTCTATGTTAATTACGTTTAAAGATGCTTCGCCGAGAAAGAGGACACCTATAGCGTAATCATTCAAATCATAGCTGACATGACCTTTCAATGCTTGCGCACAGTTATATGCAATACGGTCAACTTAGTTGTTTTGAATCTCTCAATATACAAATAAAACTACAAGCGTTTCATTACAGCAGAGGTTAGTTAGTTATACCTCCGAAGTTTTCCTAAATATAAAAATGAAGAGTGAACTTTAGGCCCGTATTATGTAACTCTACGTTAATCTTTACTTAAATTGAGTTAGAACGCGATAGCGCTATATACGACAAATAGCGGTATCCCTTTCCATCAATATTTAAGTTAATATCAATGCTTGAGTCCTGTTTTAGAATATGGGCCTTAGTTTACTATAACACATATGTACTTGCCTCCGAAATTAGGTCGCAACCGAATGTCGTACCCATCCAAGATCCGAGTGACAGTGTGTGTGACGTTCTCCAGGCGATCCGCCGCTGAAATTCTCTCGGCACTGTCAAACGAAATAAACGTACTTGATATAACAATTCGTTGACACAAAGTATTGTATGGATATGCTTTTAGTATAGCTATCTTCCGGGCTAAGGAGGTGCTAAGGTGCTATGCTATTTACATGCCATGAGTGCTATGTTATTAATAAAAATACAATAAAATGATTATTCAAAAGTAGGAAAAAAATACCAAGAAACCAAGTCAATATAAAAAAAAAATTAAATCAAAATATAAAATTGAGGTCTTTTAAGTTAACAAAATAAGGCGGTAAACAGTGATTCACCACCTAAAGACAAAGATATAAATATCTCCACATGTGTATGTATAAAAATACATATTATTCCTATTTCTTTCCTTTAAAAATATTTTAAATAGGTATAACAAGGTTTTTTTTAAACAAACTTTTTGTTTAAATAGAGCACCAAACATTAACGGACTTTGTTGCCACATGAATTCCAGCATTTTTTATATCAAGTAATATTCAAATTAAGCATAACCTACCCTACCGAATTTATGATACTTGTCAAATATACATTGTAAAGGACACATTAAACAACGTTTATAAAAACCAAATAGACTAAAGAAAAAAGAGTGAATTTTAAAAGCGTGCCAATTACCGTTCCTGCTAAAATTCATTTGCGGGGTATGAATTGTGATCAGCCTATTAAAAAAGGGTCAATGTTGAATATTTAAGCCTTATAATAAAGCTTTGGGGCAAAGGGCTCCATTAAAAATGTATGTTGTAGGGTTTGTAACATAAAAATACCAAAAATATAAGTTGATTGTGTGGCAGATGTTTAAATTTTGTAAAATACTCTTTTTTTTACAAAGCATACAATGCTTACGGAAAAGTATTTCTACCGAATAGTCACACATAGTTTAATACTTGGTTTTTATTTGAATCCATTACATGTAAATTTAAAGTAAAATGATAAAATAAAATAGCAGTCTCTTATCCGATGTGTGTCCGAAAAACGTTATCTAGAGTTCCTCCGTGCTTGCGTGCACGTTTAGCCGGTAATCCCAGTCACTATCCCAAACCTACTAATCCAAAGATTTGATTTTTGAAATTGAAAAAATGTTATTTGATTGGCATATAAATTATATTTACGAATTGTAAAAGCTAGCAACCGCCGTCTGAGACGGCTACCCACAAAATGGACAGATGATCTGAGGAAGGTTACGGGGACCGCTGGATGCAGATAACTTTCTATTGGTGAGATAAAAAAATATTAAGGAAGGCCTATTCTTCAGCAGTAGACATCATGTGACCAACTACTGATATGATGATTCTAAAAGCTTGACATATTCTCTATTGGCAATGTTAATAATTTGTGCTTTACGCTATGCACTAAACATCGGAACCGAAATGTCATGCGAAATAACTCACGGCACAAACGCTGTGCAGATATTTTGTAATTAGTGAGCAATGTGTGTGAAATATCATGCATATTTCTATTTTCAAGGCTCCTAGGTTAACCTATGATACTAAATTATATAATAGTGTTTTGTTTTATATATCTGATATACAAAGGTTAACACATTTTTTCTGTCAATCAAACAACCTAGCTAACAAGACGTTTTTTAGTGCTAGATAAGATAAGAGGGAAATCCGAAACCGTTTAGTCGTTTGCCTACCCATGATATAAAAATGTAGCTTTCTACCAATTAGCTTACAAAGCTATGTCGAACCACCAACACGCACTGGACCTGCATGGTATATTACGGTCCGAAACATCCTTATGTTGAAACTCATTGGAGTAGACCCTAATCCAGCTGTGACGTTATATGTCTGAAGTATAGTAGTAAACCTAGCTACGGGAATGATTAAAATATCTGTCGGTATGTCTTTGAGAACACCGCATTACCTGATTGCGGTCGGACATGGATCGGACTTTTAATGCTTTGAAAATGTGCATACTTGAGTCGATTTCATCTTGTAGTTTTAAATTGTTTAACACTGTTCCTAGTTGAAAACAAAATTATATTACGTCAGCCAATATGTAGGTCAAATACCTATAATAACTCAAAGTGTAGTATGTGCCTTTTAATAACTTGATACTAATTTTATAAAAGTATCTGTAGGTATTTATTTATTGAAACGAGTTAAAAAAAAGAATAATCACATGAAATATAAACGTATTGATTATTGAGGACTTTAAAACGTAGTTGTTAAAGTGTCACCTAATGTAAAGGTAAAAATACGAGTATTTGTACTCGAAAATAAAAATAAAAAAAATTATTTACCCAGAGGCAAGAGGAAACATCAGCAAAAATTGTTCCAAATCAGCAAAATGCTACCTAGATTTTAAACGTCATTTATTTAAAAATAAATTATGTTTATGAAAGAGGTATCACCAGTACCTAAGTATTTTTTTAATATAAAGTGAAAAAAAAATATTAAAATATGCTAAACGTCTTAGTATCTGCCCAAAAAAAGGAAAAAGTGATTTACTTATTAGAAGTAAGTACTACTAGGCAAAGATATAATTATATGTGTATGACGCCTTAGGTACTAAAATAATAAGTTTCCATATACTTACTATACTTGTGCCAATGTGAGTACAATAGGCAGCATGAGCATGAGCGCGCGTCGTTGCGCGTTGAGTAGGGCGGCGCGCGCGCGCGACGTGCGACGCGCGCTCATCGCGCGGTGGGGGCGCGCCGCATCGCGCGCTCACCTCACACCTCCATACATCACCCCTAGCTCAGACACTTCCACACTTATAGATTCTGCGCAGAGCCGAAGAAACCGACAAAGACACTGATGTGATTCTGTGTGTGGACGCCTACAGCTTTGGGGGAACACTCAATAGATTCTGCGCAAAGCCGAGTATCTAGAGTTCCTTTGTGCTACTGTGCGAATATGGACCCCTAAAACTTTTTAAGGACTACTCAGATGATTCTGCGCAGAGCCGAGTAAGACACCGATGCGATTCCTATTCGAATGTGGACCCCTACAACATATAAGAACACTCAATCTCTCTCTAAAGTTTGACAAAAAAATATTACCTAAAAATACATAACTATTAGATAAACTATGAAATAGTGTGTTTGTGACACACTATTTCATAGTTTCTTAGATCTTATATTACAAGTGACAAAAGGTCAAATCTCGTCCAGTACACTTACATCAAACTATAACAACTTAAAGCTCGATATACGAACTTCGCTGTACGAACTTAACGCGCGCGGTAAGTTATCGCGACATCAAAGGCAGGAGCGACCGCGGCAGCGACGTTTCACGGAGTGGCGTCGCGCGTGCGCTGCGCGGAGGGCGGGCGCGCTTCTTCGCGAACGTCAGGTTCACATCTCAACGAGAAAATGAGACTTTGAATGAGTTGTGAGTTCGACATATGTTAACTAATGAACCGATAGGCTGAGATACGGCATTGCTATACTTTATAAATCAGATATTTGGAAGACTTTAACGTTTAACATAATTTTGGAATTCATAAAAGTGTCTTTTTAAGATATGATACGTAGCATTTTTATACTTATTTTGAGGATTTTTTATGCAGAATTGGCGACTTCATAAATGTGTCTTCTTTATTTTTCTCATATTTTTCTAAAACTGAGGAAAATGTGTCTTTTACTGATATAGGCTCTCCGGTACTTAATAGAAGTTAGCACCTAAACTGTAAAGTCCTATTGGTGTATAAATCATTATTATTATTTATATTTATTATACGATCGTCAAGACAGAGTTACCCAAGTTTCAAGTCTACAGGCAAAAAACGCAACTTCTTTTTTATTATATCATTATATTCATATCTGTTTGATGTTTTTTGACATGTTTAATTTACTCTCTTATTGCTATCTTATTAGCTCGTGTGAAATAAATGACTGCAAGTAAAAAACTTAAAATCCATTAATTTTGTTAAAAGTGACCTCAAAGGCAAGTTTACTTGCCATACGTCAAGCTAGTTCAAGCTTAAAGTACATGAGTGTTCTATATTCGAGGGTACGAAACGTCATACGCGCTACATAGAGTTCGCGCCACGGAAGTTATTTGCTGCCGGCCGCGCCACGTCCGCTTCCCAGATACAGCGGTGCCGATAAACGAGGCGTCTATCGTGTCACTTTATGAATATTCTAATTATTAATATTTAACCTGTAATAAACTTCTTCGGTGGGTCATTACTGTAGACTTGCCTTTCGATCTGGAGGGTGCAGGTTCAAATCCCGCCACGTACTGATGTCATTTCAAATTTTCGAAATTATATGTACGTTTATCCGACGCTCTTACGGTGAAGGAAAACATCGTAAGGTTTATGAGCTGATGATGAAACTTTCCATAGCCATGCTGTGAGGAAAGGCATGTTCCTGCAGTAGGACGATAAAGGTTATGAACGAATGAATGAACTCTTTATTTATTATTGTAATATTTATTGTACACTTGCGCAGACTTAATAATTTGACGAGTGTAATGTAGGCTGACAAGTGTCACTCGTATAATGTAAACTACTAAACTAAAGTTTCCGAGTTTACATATGTGTGCATTGCAAAATGAAGCAGCCTTTACCGTCTCTTTGCAGCACTGTTCCCATTAAGCATTAAGAAATAAAGTCATAGTATCAATTAATTTATAGCTGCCTCACCTTTTAACCCGCAATACGCTATTACTGCTATACTAATATCAAAATCGTCATGAAAGACGTAAGATTGAGGATTCACAAATATATCACAAAAACTCTAAAAATAGTCGTTCAGCTATTATCTACGATACTGTAATAAGATTATGCAAAAATAGATTTTCGTAATTGGAATATCGAAATAGAGTTATTCCAAATAGTTCCCGCATTCGGGGGTTACTCCTGATCCAATCATCTTTTTCCACGTCAGTGAATACATGTATTATGTGTACAAAGATAAAACTGTACATTTGTGACTATGTTTGCTAAGTAGTGAGAAACTTGAAGTATAACATATAATTCTACGTATTTTGAAATATGATAGTTGTTAATTCAAAAATTTAATTTTTTACTAGCTGTTCGTACAAATGAGAAGTCTTCTTTTTCAGCCACTCTTCAATCCAATGCTGGACCCAGGGCTCCCTCATTTAGAGCCAAATCTGTCGGTTCTCCTACTTTCCTTATCCACCCTTCAGTGGTGACCTAACGCGATTCGTCGGAACGTTTCAGAGTGAATATTTATTGACCTTGTATGCATGTGTTCATTTCATAACACGTGATTGTACGAATGTACTATACCGTAGGAATGTATGTACTGTATGGGTAGGTACTGGAGCTTTGGTAGCAGCTGACTTCTCAATCTAATAGTTGGAACTATATGGTGTGAGAAAGAGAGAGAGCCACTTTATCGATCGTCATATTATTCTTCATATAAAACCACCAACACCGCTTGCTCGAAGGCACAGCCTCGACAAAATGATAGGTGTTAAGAGCGTAAATGGAAAAGAAATGGCCTTTCTTTGTGCGACACCTTACCCTACATATCAACAATAATGTTGAGTGCCATGTTTGACTCGATGACACCGCGACCTTTGCGGCCGCAATTAGAATGAGTGCCAATCTTGATCTCGTAGAAATGCCGTAGCCATCGTAGCAGTATAGGTGCTACGGGCTACGCAATGCTACTACGGAGACATGTGGCTACTCGTAGTCCTTGGTGTTTTAATTCAATAAATATTATAATAAAATTTGCATGGGTTTAAACACGCAGAATCATTGCATTGAATAGTTTATTTAAAAAAAATACTTTTAAATACCTATCTTATCTTTAACATAGAAATGAAAGTAATTATTTTATTGAGCATTTCACCAATCACTCAACTACAAAGTAATACTTTCTCATTATTTCTTTCCTAGGATAAAAGTGTTTAATGTTATTCAAGAATTGAGTACTTTATGTTTGCATGTCGTGTATAACCCACATATATAAATATAAATATATAGATAAATATATATATATAGACATATATAAAGATATAGCATGAATCTTAACTTATATATTCAACGAATAATTATACGCTATTGCACCTTACATTACGTTAAATGTAGCTTAAAACCAAAGTAATATTCATAAAAAAACGGAAAAATGTATCTTTAGTAGATACTTCGTACCAAATAAAAGGACCCAACATCATAACGACGCGACAAACATCTCGAGATCGACCTTCTGTATAACATAAAGGCGACCCACGTTTTATTTGAAGTTCAACTCTGAGATATCAATGCGTGCCGAAGACTCAGAGTACTGGTAACGACACCGATTTGGGTACACGTGACACACACAGTCCCGTTCTGATTATTACAGTTTACTCTTTACTGTTATTAACAGTAAAGAGTAAACTTGCATGTTATTGGAAGCAACTTGGTGAAGATAAAATGCCATACGAATAAATAAATAAATAACAGCCTATTTAATATTGACTGTTAATTAACATAATTTCTACTTAAATAATATAATTATAATTGTTCTGGCAAATATTGTTTGCCATATTTCAAAATAAACAATATAGACGGACGTAAAATGTTAATGCTTATTGTGATGTCATTAAGTATATTCATGTCATGATTGATGTTATCTACATAGGCTGTTAACAAAGTCTTAAACTGCATCAAACTAATAATAATCTGAGTTCGCTACATCTTGGTAATAAAGCGGCGTAAATTGTATCTCTTTCTAATATTGAGTTCTGACACAAGTATCTAACTCGAAACTATTCTAATTCTAGCTTCCATTTGTATGAATATAATGAGATAGAAATACAGATATTCGAACTCTCCAGAAACTAATTTTCAACGATTTCAATGTGACCGATTCTATAACGTGTCAATATCTCTAAATTATTTTATGATTCCAATAAATAAATAAAAAAATATAAATAAATATTCACTGACATTCACACAGCGCCATCTTGCCCCAAGTTAAGCGTGAAGCCTGTATTATGGGTACTAAACAACGGATAAATATACTTAGAAAACACCCAGACCATTACAAACAGACATGTTCATGCACACTAATGTTTGTACTGCCCGGGGATCGAACCCAGAACCCTTGGTGTTGCAGTCGACCTCTCAATCGCGACACCAAATGGGTCGTCAAATGAATATTATTAACTTCCATTGTTGTTATTATGACCAGTACAGGTCGGGAAAGGTTTGAGCAAATGCTATTCCGATAAATACGATTTATTTCTACAAAATGCGTACGACCCTTTGGTTGAACATTTGGTACGAATATAATTATTATTGATTTTGTTATTTTCGATAAAAAGCTTTAATTACCAAAAATTATAAATAAGTCAAAGAGAGGTGAGCGTTGGTGACTCATTGGTGTAGGCTGTCGCCTGTCGATCTGGAGGGTGCAGGTTTTCCGGTTTTCCGGCTTTTGGCGAAGAAAAACATCGTGAGGTAACCTGCGGAAGCCCACGTAGAGATTCAAGGGTTGTGGGTGCATGAAGTTGGCCAATCCGCACCGGACCCGCGTGGACGACTAAGCCCTATATCCCTTATGGGTAGGCTCATGCCCCACGGTGGGGACGTATATGAGCTTTACGTGCAATAAAATTACTAAATAAACATCATGATTTAAAATCTGTTGGTAGAAGTAAGTAAATTATTGCTTAAAACGTACCTAAATGAAAAAGACTTGTACTTTGTTTATATTAATCTATTAGGAATCTGTGGCATAGCAGTTTACGCGTTTGTTTAACGATTGAGCAAGTTCATCAACTTTTTCAAAGGTCGGTTATCGGAATGTTAACGGATGGGTGACCGAAACACCTCCTTAACGATAATTTTCATTCATTTATAATCGGAGTCACCTGGCACAGGCATAATATACTCGTATTTACTTAAAAGGTGATTGCGTTTATAACTTATATTTTATTAATTGAAACTCTTTGAATCTACATGGGATTCTCGTAGTAGGATCTTCATAGCCTATGGATGCCTGTGTCATGTAGTTCTTCTTGTATTATGGCAAAAAAATAATATAAATAAATAAGAAATTTTAGGTTGCTTGGTTAATTGAGACATTAATCCTAAGGTATTTAGCACAAATAAGTAGATAAACCTCGATTTTTTTTTCCATTAGTAGCCGTATACCTTCAGGGCAGATAACAGTTAGTACTTGGAATACAAGAGGATGTGCAGGATTCTATATTAGGAATGAAATATCACTCACGCACGTGGAATCATACCTAATCATCTGTATGTACACTTTATGTCTTTTGGATTTCTATGTGTAAGTTAATAACAAAGAGTGTGACTTAAAATTAATATTTTTAAACGAGGACTACTTCATAAGGATATGCCATCTAAGCATTTTTCTATTATCTATAATAATAATTAATTAATATCCACTGACATTCACACAGTCACATCTATAGTAAATCTTTCCATACCACCATTTTTTTTAGAAAAAAAAACACATGAGACATTTTTTTTCTATAATATTTAAATAAGAATGTGACGAATCACACCTAATAAGTTACTGCTTTAAGAAAGATTTATTTTCTTTCAGAATAAATTTTAAAAGGTTCACTTAACAAAAACCAAGCCTCGCCCACGTCACTTATAAATAATATTCATATTTCAAAACAATTATTTCAGGAAAAATACCAAAACCATGCATTTCGGACAGATTAAACCGTCAAAAATAACTAATACCTTTTCCACACCTTAATGATCAGAAAGACTGGAAAAGGCCAAGTCCATCTCAGTACGTTATTATCCTACTTCACAATTTCTTTGTAATGCATTCATATTTTGAGGTGCCAGTTATTAAGGCAAGTGATGCAACCCTTCGGAAATGTATTCATGGCATCTGCACAAGATACGACTACGCCCTGAAACAATTTCCCGGGGTCGTAGGAGGAGGGAATTTACATGCAGTAGCACATTAAGGTTAACCTGTTTACTTCGGAAGGCTGAAGAGGCATTACCGATCGCATACGCGCTTGTTAAAGTATCTTTGTATCGATCTTTTGTATAGAGTAGTTTAGTATGAACTGTTTTTGATAGGCTCAATGTATTTGGTCGCTGGAGGAGGCTACATGTACGAAACGGAAGAGTATATATCTGGCGTAAATTGGAGCTATTTTCCCCAGCAACAGTGGTCTGCATTGGATGAGAAAGAGTGCACCAGAGCAGTGGTTCCGATACTGCTGTAGCATATGTTGTGGGTAGCTGGTTGGGGGCCCTTTTTTTTGGTTATACTTTTTTCTTTTTCTTCTGTTTTTTCTTAGTTAGCTCTTTTATACGTATTCGTTGGCTAATTGTATGTATAATTTCCTTGAGGCGAGTAAGGCAATGTAGCGCAGTCGTTATTTTGTAACTACTATAGATAATTAGGTTACCATAACCAAATATACAGATCATGATCGTTATTACTAGGTTTCAGTTGCAATAAGTTATAGTTTTTAAAATAAAATTTAATTAATTTAACCACAAACTAGGCGCAATTAACATCAAATCATTTTTAACATTAAATTCATGAGAATATCTGGCATCATTTAAAACCATTAAAATGTAAAAAACTTACAACTTTTAGGCCAATAAAAACCTGTTAATAAAATTTCCATTTCAATCAATCTTCTCAAAGTGAGGACGAGGAACGTGAAATTTGATACAACGATAAAATTTCAACGGTAGATTTTTGTGAAATGTAAATTCGTATTAATTGCCTCATGCGTTATTTCTTTGACCTCCAGATTTTAGATTTATTTATTTTACCTCATGCATATCTTAATATGTTTTAAATGCTACGTAAATTATGTTTTAAATAGCCTTTTTTTTATTTACATTGAAATCCCAATAGTAATATGTATATAGATTAATATAATATACCCTCTCACTGCAAGGTTTTGAATAATATGATTTTTGTAAACTAAATAGCACTGCAATGGTTTTGCATTTATCACTTCTGATCTTTTTGGAAAAATTTTAGAAGACAGACAAAGACATAGTTGACGACAACTGGATTGTTTTCTGGCACTTACTTATAGGTGTACAAACTGATGGATGGTATATTTTGTTGTAGATGCTAATTCAGATATCTTGCAAAGAACAATTAGAAATATATATGTGGTGAGTACCCATGTACATCTCGTGAAGTGTTTGGATTAATTATTCGGGCACGTTCTCACTACCGAATTTTACCAACGAACATTGAGGCAATATTCGAAATTTCATCCACACCAACTGACTGTGAAATCAGATACCGCCTGGAATATTTTCTGAACCATACGATATGAACGTTTAAAAAAGAAGCGTTTTCTGATTAATAGAGCCGGCAGCATATTCCTACGCCATTTGGTATTGCAAATATATGTACATGAGTAACAATGTCATTTACCATGTGGTGAGTCGTTTGCAAATTCACTACAGTATTATATTCGTCCGTAAATATTGGTTCCAGTAGGCAAGATCTTGACGACATTTTCTCTACAATTACATCATTAATCAAAACAATCAGGGACGTAACGGCGTATTATTATGTTAGTGTAATCTTAATTTTTATGCCATGAAGTGAATGAGGTCACAAGTTCGCTCATGAAATTGTAATTGTCATGCTTAATCAGAATAAATTTCGTTCAACACTGCGAAAAAAATCATTGACTGCAAGAAATTTGTTTCAGCCAACTGCTCTGCGCCTGTGATCTAAGACGACAGATGTTTGGTCTTATATATCCAATAATTTTACGTATTATTAAATTAATTAATTAAATTATTATTATTAAATTATTATTTCTGAAACACATGAATATATAATCTCCAGACAGAACAATATATTCACTGCGTTACCGTATCGATTGAATATTAGTGGGTAAACTAATATACTTAAGAGTTACTAAGTCACATAGGATGTAGTTCTTTTAAAAGAACTACATCCGAATAATGATTGGGGCAATGGAGCAAATATGCGGCCCATTATAGATTGTCGCACGAGCGACTACCTCAATCCTGGGTTTGCCTAAACACGATCAAACGGTAGGGATTTTCTTAATAGCGGCCATCAGTCTGTGGATCGGGAATCCTATTACAGAGGCAAGTGTTGTGCCGACCGCGTCGAGCAATCAGACGCGCCCTTGGGATTTCAGCATTTGCTCCTATTGTTTTGCATATAACGGTTTTACATTCAGCCTCTATATTATAAACCTGTACAGATTCAATTAGGATTGTATCCGCGTGGAAGTTACGGTACTCATTTCCGATTTAGTTTCTCGTTAACAAAACAGACTATTAGTATTAAATAGGTATTTAGATATACCGAAATGATTATATTTACAACCTGTATAGAAAGTAAATAAATTAAAGTAGCACTTACATAAAACATGGTTTTTCACAATGGTAGGCCAAAAAGGTACCCCACTTGATTTCCCGCACACAGATTGGGCCGTAGAACACCACGTGGGTGAGACTTCAATTCTTATATACGAATATTTACTTAAATCAACGCTTCATGTGCTTTCTGAAGCACAGACTCAAGAAAACACTTTTCGGTCACCATTCGAAGAGAGCTATGGCTGAGACAATACCGGGGTTGCAGCGAGGACAAGCACGGTAAGATTGGGACATGTAGGGCTCTCCCCAAACCCAGGAAACTGGGATGGGAATAGCTCTGCATGTATTTATGACGTCGCACGGGGTCAATAAATCTGAGCCTAGTTACCAACACCGCCTAACACCCAACAACCGCGCACACACACACCGCACCACACAAAAAAGGGTCGCAAAACCAAAAGCGAATAAAAATAAATACGTGTCAAAATAGAGAAAATAATAAAATAGTAGATATAAAATAATAAAGCATACTACACATATATATGACTATATATAAAGTGGCAGTATAGAATAAATAAATAAGATAAACAAATAGAGTAGACAAATAGAAATAACACTTGTAAAGTATAAAATAAAAAAGCGACAATAGCAGGAAGGAAATGTAAAGTTAGCTAAAAGACAGAGAGTACAGTTAGAAATAAGTCAACAAATTAGTCTTAAGAAAGAGAGAAGAAGAAATACAGAAGTAAAGTATTAAGATAAGTTAAAAAAGTATTATGTAAACAACCATAAACGAGGCTAGAATTAAAAAATGTAACATATAAACAAAAAGTTGCATTATATACTATTAAAATAAATAGAACTATGTAATAAGATTAAGTTAAGGAAAAGAATACTAGAATTATATAAGTTAGAAAATAATAATAGAGTTATAAGAAAAAAGATAACAACAGTATTAATATAGTTACTTCTGCTTTTGAAATGATTATGTACCAATAAAGAAATAATAGAGTTTAAGAAGAAAATTATGTAACCTGTAAATGTAATAACGGGAGGTGCAAGTCTATAGAAATAGACGGCAAGTTGTAAACATAAGCAAGAGATCGGAGATAGAAATAAGGTAAAAATGTAAAAGAAGTAATATAAATAGATACTAAGTAAATATTGTAAAACGAAAGATGAAATAAAAAAGAAAACAAATATAAAGATATAAATACAAAAAACACCAACAAATATAAAGTAAGAAAAGAAAAGAGAATAAATAAAGTCTCTGACCACCATGTCAGGGGATTAGCTGAGAAAAAAAAAAAAAAAAAAAAAAAAAAAAAGAGGAGCTATGATTGACTTGTGTAATAGTTAACCGAACGAACTGGCAGCTTCAATGACGTGTTTTTAATTTTATTAATATTCAATTTTGTATAAACGCTTTGGAAGAAGAAAATTTTGGAGAATAATGAGACGTAAGATTATTCTTACTAGTGCTAGTAATGCAGTGTATCCTGCAGTATTGATTTAAAGTAACCAAGAAATAAATTTGAGATATAATTAGATATCATGAGGGATTAATAATTCATAGACTAAAAAACACGGTGTCGTTAAAGAGGTTAAGCACAAATATGGCGCAGCTAATCAAAGACAAATATAAAGGACTAACCAAAATCCAAAGTTACGGTAGTCAAAGAGAAAATTTGGGTAAATACGAGTTTACCGACGGTTTCACGTAATCTGTGAAAAGTTTGTTTTAAAAAGTCCTGCTTTGACTGCTCCCACTTAACTTTTCGCTCTACAATTTTATGTAGTTTCTCCTTTACTTTGAGTCATAGGTACGAACGAGCACTTTATATACACCTTCCCTTAGAGGTAGTTTGATATATTGTTTTTTGTTTTATTATGATCAGATTCAATTTTTTATTTACCTAAATTTTTTTTTAATTTACTACAGTACTTATTTCTTTACAAAAAATAATTTAATATGTACTTATATTACATGCAGTATTACCCTGTACGAAGACAGACAGAAAAAAAATTGATATTTTGGTGTATCCGTATATATATTATAGAGCGTCGGTGGCTCAGTGGTGTGGACTGTCGCCTTCCTACCGGGAGGGCTGAGGTTCAAATCCCGACACGTACCAATGTATTTTCGAATTTTCGAAAAATATATGTACGTTATCCGACGCTCTTACGGTGAAGGAAAACATCGTGAGGAAACCTTCATGCACGCCTGCGAAGAGATTCGAAGGTTGTTTGTGAAGTCGTCCAATCCGCACTGGGCCCGCGTGGACGACTAAGGCCTAATCACCCTATACGGGTAGGCTCGTGCCCCTCGGTGGGGACGTTTAATGAGCTGATGATGATGATTATGTATATATATTCATATGCATATAGTAAAGAATCATTATTTCAATGTTACAAACAGACACTCCAATTTTATTTATATGTAGAGAATAGATTTTTTTTTTTCGAAACCCCCTTTGCATTAGCTGCTCGAACGTCATCATCATAAGCTCATTAAACATCCCCACCGGGGGGCACGAGCCTACCCTAGGTTGTAATAGGCCTTAGTCGTTAGAGCGTCGGATACTGAACTGTAACCACTGATATAAAAAGATTAAAAGAGTAACTCGAGTTTCTTGCCGGCTCTTCTCGAAATCCTACTTATTCCGAAAAAAATATGATAATAATAACAATTGACGATTCAAAAGTATCTGTAACAGATTTATTTGAATAAAGATTTTTTTCTTTCTTTCTTGCGATAATGTACATATTATTTCGGCGGGTGGCGGGATTTGAACCTACGCCCTTCCGGTCGGAAGGCAACAGTTCACACCAATGAGCCACCGATGCTCATATCACGAACATAGCACGGGTGTAAACTCACAAAAAAAATAAAGCCTGTACATGTATCTAGTAAAACTGTATCCCACCAAAAACATTCTGTAAAAAATCTAGCCAAGTCTCGATGGAGCTGCTTGATTATCTCTAAAAAGTAATGAAATCAAGACAAAGACGTGCCAAGTCTAAGGTTCCTTACTGCAATTAATTAATTATTATGGTTGATGTTGTGTGACTTGGCCGTTGAAGAGTACACAAGGATACAAAACTAGGTGCTTCATGACACCATTGCACCAATCTGTCGCCAGAACCGCTACCCATTGACGGTACAAATTTGCCACTTGGAAAACGGTGATTCAATAGCCCATCGATTGTAGGCTTGATAAAGCCACTAACGTATAAAGAATGTTCAACGGCCAAGTCACACAACATTAACCATAATAATTAATTAATTGCAGTAAGGAACCTTAGACTTGGCACGTCTTTGTCTTGATTTCATTACTTTTTAGAGATAATCAAGCAGCTCCATCGAGACTTGGCTAGATTTTTTACAGAATGTTTTTGGTGGGATTTTACTTCTTTTTGTAGAAACTTGAAAGGAATATTAGACGACCCATTGGGTGTAATGGTTGAAACGTCGGCTACTACACCAAGGGTTCCGGGTTCGATCCCCGGGCAGTACCTACAAATATTTGTGTGCACCAACATGTCTGTTTGTATTGGTCTAGCGCGCTCGACTTGGCGGGGGCACTACCGTGCCCCCGATTTTTGACATCGGATGAAGCGGCCCACCATGTTAAATATATATTGTTTAAAGGCGGTATGTCAATCTCTTATAGTTTGGCTGGGCTCTTTTGTTATCTAAGCAGGGTCACCAGGTACTCCAGATCTTCGATTATCCAAGTTATTATAGTTTTCCCTTTATGTAACCATTAAACCCTGACTCTGTACCAAATTTCAGCTCTGTGAGTTAATGGGAAGTACTAGTTCTATTTTGATGATTTTGTTATCTAAGCAGGGTCACCAGGTACTCCAGATCTTCGATTTTCGAAGTTTTCATAGTTTTCCCTTTATGTAGCCATGAAACCCTAACTCTGTACCGAATTTCAGCTTTCTGAGTTAATGGGAAGTACTAGTTTTATTTTGATGATCATGAGTGAGTGAGTGAGTGTCTGTCGAAAATGCGAAACTTTGCTTTCGCTTAACGTCGGAACTAAATGACCTACAGACTTGAAATTTTGGATTTTAAGTAAGTTATTATATCTTACTAGATGACGAAAATTTCAGCGCTCTGGTATTATCCAAAGGTTCTCAAATCGGGGCCTGAAAATGCGGCGAAATGGATCCTGTAAAGGATGGTATGGTACGGCAGTGTTTGCTTCGCGCTCGACTTGGCGGGGGCACTGCCGTGCCCCCAGATCTAGTAAAACTTTTTGAAAAATCCCATTTTACATGATTTGTACTGATACAATTTCAGGTTTTTCGCGTAAATAACATAAACCGTGAAAAAGTTAGTCTGTGGCGTGTTTACAGCGCATGCGCTGTCTTGTGTCCGTCGAGGCTTCGCGCCAAGCGGCTCGCAGCCGAAACGTCACCGCCGCGCGTCTGCCGCGCCGCCGTCACGCGAATCTCTCGCAAACTAATACATAAGTTGTGATGACACGCCAACCAATAAAAGAAGCAATGTTCACCATAATACTGTTCTGGTAAGTAAATTATTAAATGGAATTTAAATAATGTTCTTAGATAAAGATTATAAAAAAATATCACAACATAAATAAACTCGATAGGATACATTCGAAGTTTAAAAGTTGATTTCGTGATTAAAACAAATTGCGTCCATCGTTTCAATACAATATTAAACAGAATAAATTATTTTGCTTACATTTGTCGTTTGTGTATCTAATAATTAAGTTTATTTTTAACATTATTATATTAGAATTACCACCAATACTCATAAGTAGTGGTATGTACATACCATTACGTTTCATTATAACTATTATTTAATGTCATTAAGCTTTGTGATAGAGAATAATATGTATTCAACTGATTGATAAGTGGGCGGCCATACCATACCATTGTTCCTTTTGGATTTTTAATTGCTTGATTGGAAGAAAATAAATTGCTCCAATGAAATAATGCAAACGACTTAGATTGTCTTTTAACGAAGAACCCTCGTCAAATGTCGTCGTTGGCGCCTTATAATGCTCTCTTGTCGGAAGCAGGACACTGATATAATCTGAATGGTCATAGATTGATGATAAATTATATGAATACATAATTATCCAAATAAAAAAAAACTAAAATCCCAATCAAGGATCCCAAGGTATATTTCTGTGAGGAGCTAGGATTAGAACTACCGGGTAGTGAGTGAAATTTCCGGGTATAAGAGACCTGACATCTGTTGTCTCGGTACCAGGCGTACCAGCGCAGTGCGGCGTTGATGGGTAAAAATAAGATGGTTAAGCGTATCACTTTCCATCAGGTGAGCTTCTTGACCGTCGTGTACACTTGGTAAAATAAAATAAAACTGTTAATATACACGTGTGAGCTGTCATCATGTAGGTATTATTTCCAATTTACATACAAAGATGATCCGTACATACAAGGAAAAACTAGTTCGTAAATAAATACTGCCAATGCTTTGTTCTCTTGTATCAATTTTTTTCGAGAGCAATACCCTTTCCATTTTTCTATTCTATAACGTTTCTTGTTTTCAATAAATGCACCCCTTCTTATATATTCAAACTCAGCGTCTTTCAAGCGAGCTTTCCGCTTAGACTCTAGAGATATTCGATCTTATTTCTTACTAAGAAAATAATTGGAACGAGTTAAAAGCCTATATTGAAAAGACCATACTGCAACAATTTACTGAGGTAAATTTATGTTCTTCTCTTAAGTTGTTAATAAGGAAAGACCTACTTCTACATGTCTTAAAAGAAAAGAAGTAAAGAAAAACATTTATTGGCCTAATGCACATAAATATATTTATATTAAAAAACACACAATATTATAAAAACACAGAAAAAATAATAATTAAAATTAAGATATAATAAGAACATATGTTGTGTCTTATACTACGAATTTGTATTATTTTAATAAACATCCACAACAAGTGAACAGACGAGTTCTTATATTTTTTTAGCTTTGAAATAATTAAGTTTATTGAAATACGTGTTCACAACATTAATTTGTCTTGCATTGTTACCGCTGAATCGTATGAAACAAAGCGAACTCTTTCAATCTACATTTTATTTTTATAGTTACCAATCCAACAGACGTTCCACGTGATAGTGATTGGCAAACTGGCTCCTATGGGTAATATACCGATGATGGGATAACAGTGTTAATAACGATCCAAGATATTAAGTTACAATACCTATCCAAACTCACAGCTCATACTCTCCCCCTACAGCCCGGAGCACGTTTACACCATAGAACTACTGTTGTGTCGGGAGAAATCGTTGAGATTGGGGTGCTTCAAGTATAAGCAAATATCCACTGATATTCACACAGCGCCATCTAGCCCCAAGTTAAGCGTAAAGCCTGTATTATGGGTTTAGTACCCAACAACGGATAAACATACTTTTATACATTTTTTTTTTGTAAATACTTACATATTATATATAGAAAACACCCAGACCATTACAAACAGACATGATCATGCACACAAATGTTTGTACTGCCCGGGATCGAACCCAGAACCTTTGGTGTTGCGGTCGACGTCTCAACCGTAACACCAAATGGATCGTCAAAATTACGCACGATAAAAGTACGCATACGAATTTTGGGCTATCCAGCTGAAAAATTCAGGAATGCTCCATAAAAACTTCCACCCCCGATTATAAAGAAACGTTATTTGACTTTCCATCCCTTCAACTATCTCCACTTAAAAAATCACGTTTATTCGTCTTTCCGTTTTACCGTGAAAAATTGACAAACAGACACTTCCAGATTTATGATATTTGTATGGATATGGATTAGTTCTCCTTTATACTTAAAGATGGCACTATCCTTCTTTACATCGCGTTATCATTGTGTACGAAGTCCGCCGGGTCAGCTTATATATTTAGGTAAATATTCTAGATAATCGCCTCGTACAACATTCAAAGTAACCTTCACAAGGTATGCAAAACTTTATCAAGTTAGTACAAAGTGTTTAAATGGAATCCGTACTATTTGCAAAGTTATTTACAGATGCGTAGTTACTTCTACCGCTAACCGTGCGCGTTAACTGAATCTCGGCGAACTTTTAATTACCATTTTGTAAACTATTAAACACACGGCTTAGTTTGATTATGCAGACTTTACGAATACTCAGGTAGGCTTATTCTCTAGAGATAGATAGAAATTGTTTAGGTTTAACTAATTACTTAAAGCACAACTTACAAATGACATCAGTTTAACAACATTACATACCTACGCCACGTAACTGTAGTAACAAAATGCATTTTTATAGAATTGTAGTACTGGCTGAGATTCTGGATAGTTATCGCTTTATGGGGGAGAATCAGATAATTTATTTGCTTTTAAAATATTGAAAGGTATCTGGTAATATTAACAATATTCTCATCAAAATTTGATGATACGACACCGTATTTGGCCCGCGTACTGGATAATGGCACAATATCTCCTATGTAGGCAGCCTACGCACTGTTGTGGGACGAAAGTAAGTTAGTTGATGGATTTATTCAAGGCATGTAAAAAAACACGAAAGAAATAATTCGATATAAAATTAGTAATCATCACACAATAGACAATTCAATAGCATATATTGCCACCCCTAAATATACTTTCGATCAAAGTTTCAAATATAATTAAAACATAGGTTACTATACATTCTAAGTTACACCTTTGGTACGTAACTTAAACGAAGAGCACGCCACAAGCTAGTTACTACGCTGTGATCACTATTTAGTAAATATTGGTGTTTTAAAACCATTTGGGTTTATGGTCTATTAAATATAATGCCTATTCAACCTATCGCAGTCCACTGCTGGACGTAGGTCTCCCCCATTAATGCAATAACATGATTACCGGATAGCTTACTATTAGAAAATAAAAACGAAATGACCTATTTGAACTAAGAATGATCTGTGAAATATTTATATTCGATATATATTCATTTATCATACTATACAATAGAAACAATTAAGCTTAACTTTTAAATAAATAACAATTCTAATAATTTAACATAGAAAATATCCATAGACTTCAAACCAAGTTGTTATGCGAAAATACAATTCAATATCCGATACAGAAACTAAACCAACACTGTTAGAACGTTGCTGGTCTGCAAACTCAAGCCTTTTGTTTAAAATAATTGAGTTGAGTTGGCTGGCTTCCATTTGATTTGTCCACGTCGCTTATATGCACATAAATATCTAAAAATTTGTCGAAGCGATGAACTAGTATGCGTTTAGTTTTTGAAATCAATAAATAATTGATGTCTCTATTTGAATCGGAGGAAAAATGTACATCAGGGACATTAGAATAACTAAAGCACTTACAATTTTTTTTATTATATAATTGAAAAGTAATTTTAAATATTTATCATATAATATATATTACTTCATTAACTTTATAGTAAAGAAATGTAAATGAACGAATGACAATTTCAAACACACCATCTTTGATATCATCATGTTAATTACAGCTTTTGCACGCAATTGATAAACAGTTTGTCAAAGTGTGTTCGTGCTGGGAGGTTGTTTTATTGTTCATGATCATTTATTTGTTCTTATTTATATCACAATGCCGCAAGAGAGACGTCAAAATACCGGTAACGTTAAAAAAGCGGTATACATTTCGCCAGATCAACTAGTAAGAAAAT
>PQWD01007682.1:0-72877 GCA_019425675.1 Leucinodes orbonalis | reverse complement strand
TAAAATTAGTATACAATAAAAAAACACATTATAGGGAAATCCAAAACATGACGTTATATCCAAAAAATCAACGTGATTGATTATGCTTGCTTCTAATACTTCCGTTGATAGAGTGTGTCATTTTATTCGATAAAATGTAAGTACGTTTGATTATTATTCAATCATATTTATGTAAAATTTCAGAATCGTTAACGTCACACCCCTTGAAGCTATGCCGCCCTAATAAGGCAGTAAGAAAGAAAAAATTTAGAAAGTTTTTTGGAGTTATGTCAAAGTCTCTACCACAATGATGATATCGAAAAACTTTATGAATTTGAATAGGTATACCAATGCAAAAATGGAAATGAATCTTAATATGACCGTACTAAAGAGATCGCTTCTGTACATTAATTACTTTATGTGCATATGATGCGTGATTACTTACGCATGCGTCTATTGATCCATGCATGCACGCCTCACGCACTGGTGCCGCTGCGTACGCGCAGACGATTCGCTACGCACGACCGTTACAAGAATTATATTACTTTTTACATAAATTCCAACCATTGACAACGTACCTCGATAAACATTATCATTTTCCTGCAACAACAAACATTAAACATTTCAAATGCACACGCTTTATTGGAATAAGCAATGCATTAGTTACATTTCATTGGAGTACTTGGGAATCGGCTTTTACTTATTCATTTATACTTAAAGTTCAAAATTGTACTGCTCGCTTATCGAGTGTAGCTATTTATTCATAATTATTATGACATAATACACCGCACATCCGATAATTAGGCTTTCTTTTTAATAGGCATAATACTCGTAAACAATGAGTTATTGTTAAGCGATGCGTGCTTGTTTTGTAGATATATACTTATGCTCGTAGCTCAGTAAATTAGCAACTATATAAATTAAATTCGTGGATTCCTTATCAGTTTGCCATTATTGTCAATTCCTAAGCAATTGAACAAAACAAAAGAATTATCAGATTGATCATATAATGTCAATAAATTGGTATTTACGCCCATTTAAAGATCTTTTATTTATGCCGGTGATTTCACTACGCAATGAATCAAAAATGCTTACATAAATACATAAACGAAGTGAATCAAGGCATCACTTGTATTATCAAGATCGAGTGGCTAAGAGCAGAACGTGTGGTGATTATGTAATAAATATAATATAATATAAAGCTGTAACAAATAGTGGCCTAGGTTCTTGTGCCTTGTAAGGGCAACCCAGTGTATGAGTTTACCTATTAAAGATGGAACCGACAATATAGACGTTTCCGACTGGTTAATATATGTGTGTGTGTGTGCGAGTGTGTGCGTGGACAATTATTGTCTTGAAATTTTAGAATAATAATATTTACACTCGTATCTATAGGCACACATACGTATGCAAATAATACGTATGATTATACCTACCGACTATTTACTGCAAATGTATTTGAAATGTTTTGTGTAATTAAACATTTCCATTTGATCACTTACACGCGCCTTTGTTCTCGCAAAATACTAAATTATATTAGTTTATACGTAACAGTTTAGCTGAAAATTAAGCTATTTTAATATCTTTGATAAACATATTACACACCGAAATCTAAATACGTGTGCCCACGCGAAAATAAATATGTCAAAGATTTAAGATTATTGTGGGAGAAATTCAGGTGAGATTAAAAAAACTGCCAAAGTGACAACTTCATACAAAATCACCTCTCTCGAAGTAATTTAATGACTTTAAAACCGGTTTTTATCTAAATATATTATATAACTGAAAGGTGACTGCCTGACCTAGTGATCTATCAACGCACCCCAAATTACTAGACGAATGGGGCTGAAATTTGACATGCAGGTAGATGTTATGACAAAGGCTTCCGCTAAGAAAGGATTATAATTTATTCTACCCCCAAGAGGATTGAATAGGGGATGTAAATTTGTATGAAACATTGTCAATTTTAAACCGATGGGACTGAATTTTACCATCTATAAAGCTATTATGACGTAGGCATTCCCTATAAAAAGGATTTTGATCAATTCCACCCCCTAAGGGGTATACAATAAAATATGAAAAATAATACTTCTGCAAGCGAAGCCGCGGGCAAAAGCTAGTTCATCCATGAAATAACTGGCCAAAATCCGTTTACTGATCAGTAAACTTAAGACATTGCGCCTACCGGGGAAAAGTGGCGTAAGACCCCTCTACCCTCAAAAATCCTGTCGGTCCATGCGCCAAACTCCCTGTATATTGAATGGACGACTTCGGAAAGTACCTACCTATAATTAACACAATAGGAATCACAAAGTTGTCAACTGACCTTATTACCAATTTAAAAGACACCTAACAAATTGATACAACTTGGATGTCATTATTTATTCTCCAAAATTTAATGATTGTTTTGTATTTTAACATCCACATAATTCCCACCAATTACATTAATCAAAGTAATGTATCTTTTAAACGTTACTTCTGACGAAAGAAAAATCTTTATTCAAATAAATCTGTTACAGATACTTTTGAATACTTGATATTAGTGTCATCATCAGCTCATTAAACGTCCCCACCGAGGAGCACGAGCCTACCCGTAAGGGTGTTTAGGCCTTATTCGTCCACGCGGGCCCAGTGCGGATTGGCCAACTTCACGCACAACCTTCGAATCTCTTCGCAGGCGTGCACAGATTTCCTTATGATGTTTCCTACACCGTAAGAGCGTCCGATAACATACAAGTTCGAAATTTGAAAACACATTGGTGCGTGTTGGGATTTGAACCTCAGTCCGCACCATCGAGCCACCGACGCTCTATTATAGTAATAATAGAAGTATATTAGTGTAACAACGCATAATATCTACCTACACTGAATTATGTATGTGAGAATTAATTATGTTTTTCTTCAATTATAGCATCTAGTAAGGCTAACGGCCTTGCTAAATTGCTATATACATACATATTATATTATGAAACGGGGTTCCATATCTGAATGATTAACGAATAGAAGCATATAAAACTAAAAAGTACTTATTGCTTTTGCTATATGTAGCATGATATATTTGTAATAGTGTAGTTGGTGTAGTGTATTTATTTAGTTATTGCGCTTCATGGCTTCATGGCAGTCAAAGTGATAATTAAGATTTTTGTTTACAATAATTCCGCCGTAATATTTGTGAGGAGTTGACGCCACTGGGTTTTTGTTTAATTATTGTCAAAACCACTACAATTATTTTTCGTTCCTAAGCATTTACCTTATTACTGCATAGTTTACTATTAAGTCACTTTTTCTGTCCCTATATCTCTAAGTGCGCTTAAATCTTTAAAACTGATGAAGATAGAGTACATCAATAGGAAGGTTTATATGTATATATATGTAAATCTATTAAATAGTGGAGCAATACAGTTATTTTTAAGGTTTCTAATGTGATGTGAATAATTTATTTTTTTCCGCTTATATATTGCAAGCGCATGCTGAACCCTACAAGATTTATCAAATAATATACTAAGTATTGTACACATTAAAAAGGTGTACAGAAAACTCTGTGATGGTATATGTATATCTCGTATGGATATCCCTCAATAGCATTTTTTTGTCTTTTACTTTCTACGACAAATAATGACTAATTTTCCAAGCGATTTTAACCAATATAGTATGAATCCCTATTCAATTAAATACTTTTATACATCGTTGATTTAAATAATAGATCCATATGGCCCTTTATAGCAAATGATTAAAATGAATATTTTTGAAGATAATACAGATTGAAAATTGCGAGACGTGACGAGCACTAAGGCTCGAAATATAAGATAGGATTTTCATAAAATATAAATAATAAATTTATCAATCATTACCTATACTCATTACTATTTTGGCGTATTCCTCAGTAATTTTTTTTGCAGTTGCATTTTGATCTCTGTTAATGCGTTCAACAAAGTTTCTTTTAGCATAATATGGTCTAACTCTAGCCCTATTGCCCTTATGGTTACGCAGGAATATTAATTTAAAAATACCATAGTTATTACAGCAAACGCATGCGGACAGGTGCGTAGGTTTATTTATCGGGGTTTGCGGGGAATGCGCGTATTTTATTCACTTGACATTTCACACCTTATTTCCATTTCTAGTAGCGGCATCTCCTTTCGTTCGCCAAAAAAAAGCCGTTGTCCATTAAATAAAAACATTACGGTCATACCGCTTTATACGACGCTGGATAATACATAAATATGAGTAAAGTGTGTTTTTCTTTTAAAAGAAGCGGGCCCGACATGTCGTAGTACTAGATATTGTCACCTTGTAAACTTTAAAAAACAACTATTTAAATTACCTCTACTTACTTTTCAGTGTACAAATATTTTCACGTCGAATGCTTAGTGATTTGTTTGTAAACGCTTTTCCAGACAATTAGGTGCCCGAGCATGCAAAATCATAACCAATCTGGGAAAATGTTGCACAATGTTACTTTCACTGGTAAAGTTTTTCCGTAGGATTCGAACCCAGGACCTCCGGATCACGCAGCAATCTAAATACTACGCCTGTTCGCTCGCCTATTGACTCGCCTCCGGGAGACGTCTTATAATACATTTTCTTTTGTATCTCGATTCGCCACACTTGAGTAATTATAAGAATCGTGAATACTTTAAGTAAGACCACACACAATCATTATTAAAGTAAATAATAAAATCTACAGACATTATCACAGCGAAGTCTAGTCCCAAACTAAGCATTAGGCTGTAATATGGATACTAAACGATAAACATACATATACTTTCATTTGTAAATACATACATATTATACATAGAAACACCCAGACTAATACAAGACATGTTCATGCACAAAATGTTTGTACTGACAGGGGATTGAACCCGGACCTTGGTGTAACAGCTTACATCTCCACATTACACCAGTTCGGTCTCACTGGAAAGTTACTGTTTTTCTTTATACTAGGTTAAATATCTACGTATCCAAACCCGTGCGCCTATAACTTTTTGAAAAAGCAGTAGACTCTTATCACGCGGCAATTACGGCGATAATGAAGTTGAATTGCGTTCTTGGGCTCGTGTAAAAATCCATCTTTGACCCGGTTGCAACCTCAATGCAAGCATTAAACACACGCAAGTTTGTGCCTACCGCGTCATCAGTTTCAACCGCGCATGCAAACTGCCCACCTCGCCTGAACACATATTAACCAATGATGTAAAAAAGTATGGATTCGTGATACACTCACAAAACAATCGA
This sequence comes from Leucinodes orbonalis, assembly GCA_019425675.1. Taxonomy (NCBI): domain Eukaryota; kingdom Metazoa; phylum Arthropoda; class Insecta; order Lepidoptera; family Crambidae; genus Leucinodes; species Leucinodes orbonalis. The sequence goes on along the minus strand of PQWD01007682.1, from coordinate 67,663 downwards.
AAAAAGTGTTCCGAATGCAGTAACAGTACACATACACATATTTCGAATTTCAAACACATTTACCTAAACAAAAGGGCTCTTCGGCGGTTTGTTTTTGAGGCACGGGTGGCGTATCTACCTTTATAATACAGAATTCATTGACATTTATGGTTTTATTAACTACAAGCTGTACAAAGTGGGGTTACACGCGGTATAAAGATATTCTCTCGCAGTAAATCGCTTCGTAAAGCGCGCAAGTCCCGCGACGTGCGGCTGCTGCGCGGAACGACACTTGTATTTTTCTAAATAAAAAGGCTTTCATCACTACGCATATTCAGCGCAGGGCTAGTGCTGATCGCCGACTTCACGCACAACCTTTGAAAACCTCTTCGTAGCAGGTTTCCTCACGATATTTTCCTTCACCGTAAAAGCATCAGATAAACGTACATATCATTTCGAAAATACTTTGGTACTTGGCGGTATTTGAACCTGCACCCGCCAGACCGACGCTCTAATAATGTTTCGATATATAAAAGCCACCTCGTGTTCAACAAACCCATGAGCTATGCATACACTAGCTAGCGATTTATGTTAGGAATCGCACAAGTCAAGCAATTTATCGCCCTAATTACCTACATCGTATTTTGTCTTCGGGTGTACGAGTATGACAAAAAAAATTGAAATCTTTGAGTCATCTGCGCTCGCTACTTGCCCGGTGAAGTTGTAAACAACGCGGCAAACAACTATAAGTAAAATACAAATTATTGACGCGGTACTGGGTATCAAGGTAGGTACCACTGCAGTGGCTACTAAAATACTAGTGTTTTGCACTTCTGTGTTTCGGGATGAGGGCAGCGTAGCTAACATGATTACCGGGTATAAGACCTATCCTTACCCTACGTACCTACCTACCTACCTCTATTGTATCGGGTGACGGGCGCAGTGATCTATATATATCCACTGACACTCACCATCTAGCCCGATATTAAGCGAGAGCTCGTAGTTAGGGTACTAAACAACTGTAAAACAAACTTAATATACATTTTTTTTGTAAATACATACATCCGTACTAATATTATAAATGTGAAAGTATCTATGTCTGTCTGTCTGTTTGCGTAACAAACAGACAGACAGGTTCACACCTAAACGGCTGAACGGATTTTATTGAAACTTGGTATGTTGATAGAAGGTAACCTAGAATAGGTTTAAGGCTACTTTTTGTCCCGTTTTCACCCCCGACTTCCCTAAAATAGGGGTTGGAAGTTTGTATGGAACATTTCGCAATTTTTGTAGTACGACGTTGAAATTTAGTATGCGGACTATTTGTCAGAAACGAAAAAATATGGCTATTTTTATTTTTTTAAAATCCACCTCCAAACCCTTCAAATAGGGGAGGAAGTATCATATCCGATTTTTCGCAGTTTTAAGGTAGATTTTATTGAAACTTGGTATGTTAATAGAAGGTAACCTCGAATAGGTTTTAGGCTACTTTTTGTCCCGTTTTCACCCCCCACTTCTCGAAAATGGGGGTTGGAAGTTTGTATGAAACATTCCGCAATTTTGTAGTACGACGCTGAAATCTGGTATGCGAACTATTTGTCAGAAACGAAGAAATATTAATTTTTTTTTTCAAAAACCCCGACCTACCCCAATCCTTTCAAATAGGGGAGGAAGTATTTTCGCTGTTTTTAAAGAAGAAAGCTAAAAATTGGTATGAGGGCTATAAGTCACAAACAAAAAAACCTTCTATTTTTCTTTTTTCGGAAATCAGCCCTAAAAGCCTTAAAAGAGAGGGGAAGGGGGTATATTATACCGGACTTTTTTCTGTAGGTCGGCGGGGGATTCCTATGTATAGTGATATATATATTTCAGGACCTAATTCGACAGGGCTTTCGTTGGTAGGTCGCTGAAGTTTCGTATGAAGTTAGCTGACACATAGTTAAACACATAGGTTTCGTTTTACTGCGGAAGAACATCATATACGACGGGTAATGCCGCGGGGCACAGCTTGTATTACTTAAAATAAATGGTGTTAATCGGAACGTTTGTAAGTGAATGTGGTAATTGTGGTTGATATTTCTCAAAGTCCGTACATGCACCGCAGTCACGGTCTGGTATCCCTTGGCGTGCTATAGGCTCGTCAATCACCATAAATGCATCATGCAACTCGTCGAGTTTATCACGTTGGCATTAGTACATTAGTAATTAAGTTCAATAAATTTAGTACACATTCTACCACCACATACAAGCCAAGGAGATACAATATCTTATGTCACCAAGATTAAAAAAAACAAATACTATTTTCTTTTCAATTGAATTCAAAAATCATTTATTCAGTTTAGGCCCGAGGAGGGCACTTATGAATGTCAAATGAAACTACCACCGATTCGGAATACACCTGAAACTGAGAAGAATCCGGCAAGAAACTCAGTAAGGGCTTTTTCTTTAAATTATGCCGTTATTGGTTGTTAGGTTAAAGTAGTTTGCTTCATAATTAATTGTGTAGATAGCAAGTAGAATAATTTAATTTTTACTAAATTCCGAATGATAAAATACAAATTATGCTGTTTTGATTTGTTACTCAGTTCTGATAACATATACCAAAAACAATAGTTTTTTTTTTTCAATAGTCACAAACAACTGTGCAAACAAAAATAAAACTTCTTAACTATTATAGTATTTTAGTTTGCATATTCATTCAGTCGTATACATTATCCTTAATATACAGTTCAAGGCGATATGTCATGGATTATATTCTGCGCCCAAAATAAATTTACCATTTGGGTTGCTACCCAGAAAATTTTCGTTCTCACAAACATAATATAGAAGAATTAGTTTGTCGTGAAGCGACAAATGAGAAGACCAATATAGAGGAATATGGAATTTAATATAAAAGACCTAATACAAATTAACTAAACGTGGATGGGAATGAGTGGAGGTGTAAAGTGAGAGGTATGTATGATGAAGGTGTATAGTGTGGTAGCTTGAATCTTCCTTGTTCGTCTTCTACAGCTTAGGATGCACAAGGAAACTTCAGGGATGAGCACGATGGCACGAGCAGTTAGTTTGAGGCGCCGTGGAGGGCTTGGTTCCACAGGGCCGCGTGGTATTAGGGCGCTTCCAGGGATTCACTGGCACCTGGTGCGCGTCAGCTCCGGCGATAGGACACCCGAAGCTCCAATAGATTGGCTTCTCACGTAACAGCCTCGGCAGCAGCAGCGGCAGCAGCGATTTGTAGAATGTAATTGAGAGTTTGGTATATTATGATTCTCCACAAAGAATAGACTCGTATCAGACTAGTAAAATAATCCAAAAGAAACTGGTAAAAGAATGAATCGAAAAGCCTCTTACAGCAGCCAAAGGCCTCCATTTATATCAGCTTTTGACAACCGTCAAATTTCAAATCATTTCTATTTAATTTCGAAATAAATTAGATTTTAACGTAGGTCATATAGCTAAAATAGGGAATTTAAGAATAAATTCAGCGTTGCTAGGGGAAACGTCAAAAATATAAACAAACATGTCAAATAAATGAAAAAGGTGATTTAAATCTCTAAAAAGGGTGAAAAATATAAAAGATTGGATGGAGAATGAAGGAAAAATGATATGGCATCTAATGCAATGGGTCCGGTTCATATAAGTTTTCCCGACCGAAGTTATTGCGACTGAAAGAATCGAAAGTGAGAAAGCATAGTGATATTAAAGTGAAAATAATGAAAATGATTATGTAAATACATACTGTAAAATGAAATAAAAGTAAATAATAAAAATGAAAAGGTTAGTACTACATTTCCTACAAGTTGACCAAATTAAGCTGTCCATGTTCAGTGTACCAAAAAAAGAAAGATATAGCTATGGAACTGACGTCCACTAACCACAACGTTAACTGACGACAGATGAGACTTTTCATTTCAATTTTCAATATTAAACTGAAAAACCCTGTTGAAGGGTTGGACAAATATGGACAAAGCATCTCTAAAATTGCTATAGATCATCATCATCAGCTCATTCAACGTCCTCACTGAGGGGCACGAGCCTGGACATATGTATTCCCCATTTTGCGCCAGATATCCCGTTCCTCCGCTTTTCGCATCCAGCCTCAACCAGCGACCTTGAGGCCACTAATTTATATTGAAACCATCACGACACTTGTTACTGCAAATTTGATATTCCGATACATTTTTAAAAGAAATATTTCAAATAATTAGTAGAATGAATTGTCTAATGGTGTAACAAATTAAAATCTACCATACAATTGAACGAATGAGTGCAAAATTCCTAACCAATAGTTGAAAAAAAATTAGGTAATACATGTAATATGAGCGTAGCGTGGGACGCCCTCCAGCCTGATGGACCGACGACTTGCGAAAGGTCGCTGGTGGAGGTTGGATTAGAAAAGCAGAGGACCGGGATATCTGGCACATAATGGGGGAGGCCTATGTCCAGCAGTGGACTGCGATAGGCTAAATAGAGGTATATGAGCCTACTTGCAGTAAAACCCGTAATAATACACCATAGCACCGGACATCTGAACCCCACCTATTCAGTGGGAACTAATCCAAAAAAGTCATCACACACATTGTTGTAAACCACCACACACATTGTTGTATACATAAATTGTACATAAACTATGAAAACAATCAAGGAATTTGGCTTGAACGATGCCCTGTTAAGTTTTTGAATTTTTTATACGATATAAATGGTGAATTTCTAATAATAAATCTGTAGTAGGTGCGTAAGCAAATAATAATTACTTTTATTTTATGTTACTTGCTGCTACGAGACTCTTCATGAGCGAGTCAGACTAGCACTTGACTGCTTTCATTTCACCCAAACCGCAAATCTTTTCATTCATTTAAACGTTAGTACCATGCGGTGATCAAACCTTAATGTATAGGTAACTACATCCAATCCATCGCCACAATTCATGCAATACCATGACTTACCTATTGAAACGAATCTCCTTAAGTAAGGTATTTCAATAAGGTATTTGCAGTTTACTGTAAAAAAATAATAAAAATAAGCATTGGAGCGAAGCATTCTAGACATCTCTGTACTCGACCTCTTTAGCGCATTCATACGCAAAGGTAAAACAGTTGACTAAAGTCAATGGTTTCTGGGCTTAAATATAATAAAATATACTTAATGTTGTTCGTGAATCGATTATAATTTAATTTATAATAAAGTGATACTGTTTTGTTTATGTTACGCTAGTTACGTTATAATTACATAGTCAATTTTCATGTGAATTCATACTTTACCGTCTAATTATACGCTATACGCTGAAGGATGGCTAAAATTAAACAATAACAGTATACATTCAATTCAATTTAAGTTAATAAAAGCACATACGTATCTGTATACTGTGTTAACGAAAGTCACCTGAACCCAGATATACTTTTCAAAACGCTCGTTTCAAACGGTTTCTTTTTATTTTCAATACGGTTTTCCGTGGAATTCACCAACATCCCGGATCATGCAGCGATCTACAACAAATGCTTATATACTAACCACGAAGGCATCTATTCGAAGTTAGGCGACAGTAGCCACTTAATGCGATTGCCTGCCTCCTTGATTGCTAACTTCCTCTCTCTGTTCAACCTATCGCAGTCCACTGCTGGACATAGGTCTCCCCCATTTTTCGCCAGACATCCCGGTCCTCCGCTTTTCTCATCCAGCTTCCACCAGCGACCTTTCGCAAGTCGTCGGTCCATCGGGCCGGAGGGCGTCCTACGCTACGCTTGCCAAGACGCGGTCTCCACTCTAGAACTCGTCTGCTCCAACGGCCACGTGACCAGTCCACTGCCACTTCAACATGCTGATCCGGTGGGCTATGTCGGTAACTTTAGTTCTCTTACGGAATAAATTATTTCTAATCTTATCCCCTAGAGACTCCAAACATAGCTCGCTCCATTGCGCGTTGAGTGACTTTGAACTTGTGAAACCAATCCCGCAGTCAGTGTCCATGTCTCAGCTACGTATGTTAGCACTTCCTATCATAAAAAAAATTTGCATTCACTTACACTCTTTAAATGGCGGGTGCTAATAGAATTGCAATTCTTCATGCCACAACATTGGTCCGTTCGCGCGCTCATTCTAATTCATTTCATAAAAAAGTTTGAATTTTATACATTCTAGTTGCGTCTAGTTCTACATTAGTATGAAAAACTAAACTAATCATACGTATTGTCATGTTAATGGTATTGCAAAGGGACCATGGCATTGTTTTGCGTAAACGCATAATAGCCTACACCACTATCTGATTATACCTACCTAAAGTAAATAAATTTTACATATTGTATGCATGAAAATAGGAACATACTCGTATATATACGAACTGTAAGAAAATTTTGACGTTATAATTTGGAATGGTAAAAAAATTAAATCTGCACCACAACCTTTTGGAGCTTAGGTACCTTCATACATTGAACGTTGAATTTGTGAAATATTGGGAAAGTAGACATTTGTAATTGGCACTAAACAGCAAGTTTATAATAAATAGTGAGAACCCAGTTTCAATGGCTTCAATAAAATATAACATTGGGTATAAAAATTTTAAAAATCTCAGCTTGTACTTATAGGCCCTACTAACCAAATCTGAATATCCCTAGTCCTAAAATATATCCGGTAACTAACTTTAAAATCATTTGCAGAAGATAGTGCAGAACACGTCTTGCATACTATGTGCAATGAGCCGACGCAGTACCTATCTCACAATCTCGCCATTTGCATCCGCCTGACGGACGCGTCATTACAAACAGCATATGTATTAACAAAACACAAATACATTTGAGAGATAAGTTAGTCTCACAAATAAATTAAACTGTTCCTCGTGTTTATTTGTATCTCTATTTCAAACATGAAATAGAAACAAAATACGCAAAATAAATAAATGAAAAACTGCATATTTAAGCAAAACCAAAATAAATATAAGCTGTTTTGTGCTTTATTTATACTTGAATTGTTTTGGCCTGCTAAAAAGACTCACACACACTGACTGAATAATATGTGCATTACAAGTGCACTTTTTTCGAACTGATTTTTGCTGTTGGCCGCAAATGGCATATTACAGCTTAACCGGGCAATTGGCGAGCGCAAAATGCCTCTAGCTCTAAACATGTGAATAAATAATTGCTGTGGCGTAATTGATTAACATTGAGATAATGTGATGTATAACGCGACCGCTGCCTGAAGAATCGGGTAAGCTGCGCTGATGTGCTTGATTGAAAACTTCTTTCATTAAAAAACTTGATACATGTCAATGGTACTATATATGTAGATATATAAGATGGGCACGAACCTACTCGTATAGGATGTATAGGCTTTAGTCGACCCCGTGTGGATTCTTGCGGATGACTTCACGCAATACCTTTGGCAAGTTTCCTCACGATGTTCTGATAAACGTACAAATTGTTTCGAATATTCGAAAAGACATTGGTATGTGTCGGGATTTGAACCTGCATCCTCCGAATGAAGTCGTCCAATTTTTTTTATAACATAGGGAGGCAAACGAGCATGCGGTTCACCTGATAGAAAGTGTTACCTGCCGCCCATGGACATATTTGCAACATCTGGGGTCACAAGGAAGTGTTGCCGGCCGTTTATATAAGAATACGCTCTCTTTTTGAAGAACGCCAGGTCATATCGTTCCGGAAACGTTTCCCGATACGCTAAACATAAGTTGGTAAATAAATACTTCAGTTGTAGGGATGAAGCGAGTTGGTGAGTACGCGACCGTATGCGTGGTCGTGCGCCGGCGTAATGACAGGCCGCACGCGCGCGCACACCCTAATTGATAATGGTCGGGACGCGGCTGGGAATATCGCACGGAAACTACGAGGTTTCGCGACATTTTTTTATTGAAATAACTTAGCGATTTAAACATAGCAGGAGATCTAGAATACTGCGCAGAAAACATGAAATACCTAGCTCAAGTTACGATATTCAGCACTTCAGACGACACAGTATCAAGCGTACTTAATTTACCTTTTCATTAATATCGTTTAAGCTAATACGTCCACTGCTGAACAAAGGACTCCCATAATGACTTCCACGTGAATCGATTCTTTATCGTCAACTCCCCTCGGCAACGCGACCACCTAAATGATCACCTAAATTATCATTTGATCTAATTGGGTGTTGATTATTATTTTATTAAAGATATTATACCGAACAGAGGCTTTCACGGACAAATAAACACACTCAACAAGGATTCGAATTACGAAATATGGTTCGAAGCTTCCTCACTGATTTTTCTTCTGAAACACGACGAAGTACATATGCATATAAGTAAGGGTCGGTAGAATTAGGACGTGTAGATTCAGAAGCTTGGCTCTTTTTTTTCACAGGGCAAACCTTATATGGTCGTCGTGGCAATATTTTACATGAAATGGTTTTGAGAAAGATCCCACATCTTTCTTTCTATGCGTTGTTGTGTATAAAACTTTTGTTTTGTATGTTCTTTATCATAACAATTATTATTATTATAGATATTGACAGCTTTGTGAACAATGATATTAATAGTAACCCGTTAAAATGTGATTGTTTTTTTTGTCGAAATAAAAAAGAAAATATCCTTGGCATTAACAGTGAAATAAACTCGTAATCGAGACATAGGTACGTAGGCACGGCACTCGCATAATACTTTAACGAAAGCAGCGCGGTCGTGCGGCGCACCTGCGTGGTCGTGAGAGCGCGCCAGATAAGTACGAGGTCGGGCGACGTCACGACCGCGACCACTACAACCCTTATGCTCACTCCACACTTGATCATATACTAGGCCAATCGCAATATATGCAAATTCTATTTTATTTTTTTAATTAGGTCTATTAAAACTGTTGAGACGTCGACTGCAACACCAAGGGTTCGATCCCCGGGCAGTAGAAATATTTGTGTGCATGAACATGGCTGTTTGTAATGGTCCGGGTGTTTTCTATGTTTTTTCTAAAAAAATGTATATAAATATGTTTATCCATTGTTTTTAGTACCCATAAATACAGGCTTCACGCTTAACTTGGGCTATATTTTTGGTTGCTGTGTGAGTGTCAGTAGATATTTATTTATTTAAAACAGTTTTAATACCAAATGTCACTCTGTCACTATTTGAATCACAATCTCGTATCATGTGCTCGTATATGTAAGAAAGTGACGTTAGTTACACCATTCCTTTACCAAGAACATCGACATAAACCGATTTGGCAGAAAATTTGTGAAAGGGTTGCCAGAGGAAAACCGGAAATTGCATACTTTTTGCACTGTTTCTGTGGAACCTTATTTAAAACAAAACTAAAATTTTCCCATGTGTTTCTCTTTAAGGATCTTTTAGGTATTTCCAGAGACGCCATTCTGGGTCGCTCAAAAGCTAGCTACGCAAACAAAATTCGGTCACCAAAATTCCCGATGATTTTGTGGAAGCCATTATTATCTGACAGCAAAAAGCCTTTTTTCATGCCACTTTTACAAAGAGTAAGCAGAACTTCTGCCTTATATTCCCACAATCAGAGAGCTATTGAATTATTTAAATCTCCACGCAGGCGTTCTTGCATACAGGCATCCACAATGATTAAAAAAATACAAACAGAAATGTTTTAAGTAAGAGCTTGATGGAAAAGCGGCTTGAACGTTCAGGTGATAACCCTAGAGGTGTGCCTATGGAGTATGGTCTTAATAGCTATAAACTTTCGGTATGCAGAGGAACTTTAAAGGCTGAGATAATAATATTACTAGCTGATGTTACTCGTAGATGCAAACGAATCAATATATCCACTGATAGTAACTAATGCTAAGTGCATTACAAACATTGTAAACGTGGTCTAAAGTTTATGATACGCCTCACAAAAAGTACATAAGTTAGTCTCACTTTAATTTTAGCTCTTACCTATGTTAAAGTAAGATTATAACTTTCTTCTACCCTTCATATGAACTTTCCTTTACATTTCGAGAAACAATAATGCCAATAGACGTTGAAAATTCGATTACTGCAGACTTTACGCATAAGGCATAGGGTACAATTTTCAATGACCTTGTATATGTATTTTTTTAGTGCTCCAATAATTTTTTGCCTTGACAGATGTCACATGGATAAAATAAACAAATATGAAAGAAAGGATATTATATAAGGAAACGTATCCGTTGTTTTAAATGCAATCAATAATCTTTCTTATGACTTCTTATGAATTTATAGACTAATTTTGAGTGAGCTCGATCAATTAAAATATAGGTTATTCAAACTTTTAAGAAATATAAGTTAACTACTCAAAAACATTAAACGAGCAAAAATATATAAGAACCGATTTCAGTGTAATGCTGAAATAATTTTATTTAGTGCTTTAATTGCTTTCAAGTGAATTTTGATTGATTTTCTAATTTGTCTTTTTATTTTATGCTATAAAACGTTATTTGTGATATTTAAATTATGAGCACTTATCATGATATTTTTGTACCCAAACATAAATAGAAACCTAGTTTCCGTTTAGTGATTTTTATCAGAAACTGAACTATTTATTTTTTTGCTACAACGTACAATAGGAACTTAACACAGGGTCTTTTATTCTTGCCGTAATCTCCATGCTTCGCGTTTTAGTATTATCTTAGGTGAAAAGAGGTAGCGCTTCGACCCGGTCTCTGCTAAATGTTTGTCCTTAAGCCGCATCTTGGGAAGACAGAGATGATGAAAGTTGTATACTAATCTGCCATTACCATTTGACTTTTAAGTTTTATTAAATGTGGTTGCAAAAATATACATATTTTGCAATTTGGGATAAACGTCTTACCTTATGGTAAATGACACCGCCATTGTAAATTTGCTATACCACATGACAGAGAAATGCATTGCCGCCCCACGTTGTATTGCACTCGTCTGAAAAACGCATAACCATACCAAGCTAAAGTACCCAAATAAAGTGTTAGTAACATACTAACTAGGATGCAAAACAAGACCGATTGCGCAATTATTAAGAAAAGTTTTCAGCGAACTAATCTCCAATTTATAAATAAAATGGCGCGGAGCGAATGGGCAGTCTTTTTTGCGCACATTACTAATTGGCTATTGCGAAGTTTTGCAGCAGCATGCTTATGTGTGCTTGTCCCTAGTAAGTAATTGAAATGTTAGTATCCCTTCCAGATTGTATTAAAAAATAAGTGAGAACCTAACAGAGTTCATCCGTATATTTTGAAACGGTTAGTGAATAGGGTTCCGTACCCGAACAGTTTGTAAATGACCTTATTACTAAGATTTCGGTCTGTGTTCTAATGATGTCTATATAAGAATAACACATTATTTATTTACCCGAATATGGTTACAATACGATCTTAAAAAAAACTAACATATTCTATCCAAAAAACGACGTGCAAAATTTGATATAATAATATGACAAAAATATTTAATTTGCAATGAAATTACAACTAATGAATAAATTTAGATATTTCTTACACTCTTACATTTGAAATCATTGCATTAAAAGCTGAGAGATTTAACACAAACAAAAACATGGCTTACTTTAATGGCTACATTAATTTTCCAATACAAACTATCATTACAGGAATAAGCCTAGTGCATGTAAAACATCAATCCTGCGTTATAGGTATTATACAATAATCTTTATTAATATTATAAAGCTAGAAAGTTTGTTTGTTTGAAAGCGCTAAACTCTGGAACTACAGGTCCCATTTAAAGTCTTTCAGTGCTAGCCCCTTTATCTAGGAAGACTACAGGCTATATATCATTACACTAAGCACAATAGGAGCGGAGCAGCAAGCAAGAATGTCTCAAAATCGTACACAATCTCACGATGGTAGTCAATAACGATAAACTGAATAAAGCGCTTTTAATTTTTCGTCGCGCACACAAGTCTATCGACTGCGACCCAAATCCTCGCAGAAAAATAAACGATGCTTACTAAAGCAGGCTTAGTGAGAGTAAATTTCATTGTGAATTGTGTACTGTAATATTTTTTAATCAATAAATAACTAACCAAAATACATACTTTGTGCGATGACAAAAATAGATGTATTTAATACATTATGTTTGATGGCAATTTTTATAGGTTTAAAAGTAGTCTCAACAAAATATTCACGGCTTCCGGTGAATGTTGTTAAGCTTAATGTATTCGCATGGTTATTTCATTATTCTCATTCTTCTTCTTTTATATATGTAATAACTTTTTTTTTTTATTGCACACACACTTATCATGTCCTAGTTTCAAACTTTAAGTAAACTATTGTGAATTAGGTTGAATTTCTGTGTATACTGTGTATGGCTTACTGTCTAGTCTATTATAGAACAAAAACCATCAGCATGTAATGGCAGTAATCTGTTTGTGTACCATAAATAAATACATTAGACAGCACATAAATAATATGAACGCATTGATAATACTTAAAACAAAAACAACAACAGTGTATCAATGATAATTCACCTTAAACCGACATCTGATCGTCACATTGATTCTTACTAAAAATATAACTCACTGAAAAGGTATTTATTATTTACGACTTGCTTTTATTCACGTTCATTGAAATCCTACACCATCGTATCGGTGGAGTTAGCCACTATTGTACTCAATAAACAAGAAAATATAGCAATACCCATACCTTTCTTTTTACATCTTTTATTTATATTATATTTATAAATAATTCGTTCTTTTATTTATATTGCAATAAAAAAAGGATTAACTATTAAGGTGTTTGTTTGATACATCATATTTGCTTATTTATTTTTAGACCTTAAACCAACAACATAGCACCTATATTGTTGGTTAATTAAGACCTATAAAAATATGGTAAAGAATTTGAATATTTGTAAAACATTAGGTATTTCATAGTAAGGTAAGGTGCTAAATGTCGTTGAGTGAATTTCTAGAAACAGTTCGCATTAAAGTGTTATTCAAACCTAGAATTCATTCGAATGTAAAATCACACGTCCGTTTTACAAAATAAAACATTGCTTTATTAATTGATGCTTTCCGTGGCAATGTAAAAAAAAAAAAAGGTGTGCCAAAACCGAGCATCGAACTTATTCCTTGTGTTTATTTTTGCGCATTGCTCTGAGCCGCTGGCTTTATGTCAGGCATGCAATGCTCGAGTTCTGTGTTTGTTTATCTTATACTTTATTCTGAACGGCGAAATAGCTAATGAATCCGCAAGTATATGCATGCAAATTAATTAGTCCGTTATTGCGCTTTACATTGTAGTATTTACATAAAAAATATTACTTCTGTTCACAAAGGTGTATGCCGTTAAATTAATAAGCGTATCGACTTTCGGCAACCTCGGTAAAATTAGTATCTAAAGCTAAGCCAAATGGCTCTCAAAATTAGTATAAAAAATATTTCAAAAATGTTACGATGTCTTGTTTTTTTTTGTCTCGTCGGTGGCTTCATGGTGAGGATCGTTGCCCTCCTACCGTGAGGGCTGAAGCTGTTTTCGAATGTTCGAAAATATATGTACGTTATCTGACGCCCTTACGGTGAAGGAAAACATCGTGAGGAAACCTGCCTGCGAAGAGATTCAAATTGTGCGTCGTCCAACCCGCACAGGGCCCGCATATTTACTACAGCTTATACACCATACGCGTAGGCTCGTGCCCTCGGTGGGGACGTTTAATGAGCTGATGATGATGATGTCTTGATTAGAATACATACAACTCAACCATTACAATTGGGTTGTTAATTACATTAACATTAACACATTGTAATAGCCACAGAGCATTTGGACAATCACAAGTAGTTTTATTGTAATATTTTTAGTCATTCAAATCTTTTACATATTCATCATAATATGTTTTCCAATCATACGTTATATAAGACGAGATATGCCACCCACATAGAATCCGAACGACTGATATACCACCTATACTGTGTCCCTAGGATTGTTATAAACTATAGTACTCGTAGTCGGGAAGAATTCATAGCTTATTTTTAACGAGCTCAGCGACACGTCGCACGACTGTTTTACTATTGTATGACGTAATTACACAAGACGTGGACCTCTAAAGGTCATATTTTTTCACTGCAGCACGCAATTACTAGTACCTCCCTTACACACCGGGAGCAATTAAAAGAATTAGAGCCATTAATGTTAATGCTCACGTGAGAGATTACGATAATAAAAGTATTTCCGCTGGAGCAGTCGCATTATACATGTTACGTATCTACCCTTTGAAATGCTATCTTAATGAAATTAGCAGCCTCGGCGCTATTTATTGTTCGCAAATAATACAAAAGGAATGGCCCATTTCCTTAACATTATAAAAAAAACATTTCTCTTTATCAATTAGGCCTGGAATTAGAAATATCTTTTTACGATCTTAAAATATGCATTTATTTTATAGAACCATTGAAATTGTTTGTTTCTATTCAAATAATTAAGCTGGCAATACTAATTGCAATTGTAAAATATATATTTCAAATAATTTATGCCATTGTTAAAATAAACAAGCCAACTATAACTTGTTCTTGGACAATGCTATTTGCATGTAATAATTTCGACTCTTTATATTATATGGACGTGGACACAGGTAGGCTCGTGCCCCTCTGTGGGGACGTTTAATGAGCTGATGATGATGAAAGTTATATACTTGTTTTTCATGTTTTCAAGGATGGTCAGTTAGCTCACCTGATGGAAAGTGTCACGCCTGACCATGACAGAGCATGAATTGAAGAAATGCAGTAACTGTATAAAGTGTATATTCCTCGCCAATACCACCATGCGCCTGTCACCCAACACGCCGGGTGCTAGGTCTCATATACCCGTTAATTTCACTAGCGTATTTGCAGCGTTAAATATTTATAAATTACTAGCTTTTGTGTGCGACTTCGGCCGCGTGGAATAGTTACTTTGGCCTAACGCTTTTTTAACCCGCTACTTCGTTTATATAGGTGAGCTAAAAGTATATCTCATAAGATTTAAGTTGAATGATGTGAATGGCAATTTTGTTTAAAAGTATTTATTTGGATAAGGATTATTATCATATTTATGAAAACACCTTCGCAAATGATGCATTATTTTAGAAAAAAATTAGCCATAAATATGTTTTAGGGAGCTAACCTTAAAAGATAGATATATGCTCTCGCGGACTTTTTTGTAGACCTTTAAAAGAAGAACAATACTCTCATTCATGACTTTTGCGAAACTTTAACCGTTTACGCAGCGTACGCAGCGGAAGCTTCAAGTATGAAATAATACCCCCGATTTTATTGTCGTAGCGTGAAGATATATACACTATAGCCTTCCTCGATATATAAGCTATCTAACACTGAAAGAATTTTTCAAATCGAACCAGTAGTTCCTGAGATTAGCGCGTTCAAACAAACAAACTCTTCAGCTTTATATATTAGTAATAGATTAAGCGTAAAGCTTCAAATATAGGTACATTTATACAATCACCAGCAATAGGTTGACGAATATTAGTACTTATAGAGTGTTCTTTTTAATGACGTTATACAATTTAATTTAATGGCTGTATATAGCCCACAGGCTCGTCGAAACACGGCGTAGGTTTCCAATAACATGAACTGCATCGGAAGTCTCAGAGATGTTATATCCAATCAATATTATTTGGCCTTATCGAAATTGATTCATCCATTGTCATTTGATTCCTTTTCAGGTACGGTTCAACCAACCGCGATATTATCGCCCAAGATAGTATTGAATGATGAAGCTGGAATAGAATACAATTTGTTTACTATAGTACCTACGAGACTTTTATGTAAAAGTATGGTAATATTATTGTTAAGTTTAACCCATGACCGCCAATGACGCTTTAAGGCGCGAGACACAATAGATTTTCTTTGTGTCTGGATTCCCGGCGTTCAATGGGCTAATCGTTATACAACGAGTGTCACAGTACCTTCCTACATTAATTAATCAACATTACCAGTATATTGTAGTAATACTTCATATTGTTCAAATTAATCAAGTAAGAGTGGTTAAATCAATTTCTTACATTTTATAGGAAGTGCTTAAAAATAAGAAATAAATTATACTGATAGGCAAGAATAACTAACAAAATGGGTTAGCTTTAACCACTATTACTTAATTAATTTGAACAATCCCAAGGTTAACTCTTATTTAAACGTAACGAAAATCGACTACTTAATGGTTAATTATTGATTTGCAAAGTAAAAAGTTTAGTGTGTACTCCGCGACAGTCAAGCTCGATAACATTTCGCGTGCGACGGCGAGTCGCCTACCGCACGTAGAGTCGATACGCGCTCGACCTGAAAATTAAACGTCTCTGCGAATCCAATGCTGTTTTAACAAAGAAAAATTTTACCTTTATATATGTCAAGCCGCAAATGGATATCGAAGTAATGGTAGCAAAGTTCAAAAGTGATTTCAATTTATAGTGTCGCATAGTATGCCGCATAGGTACCGTGAATCGATTGTCCACTGCAGTTATGGCCTCGACCACTAAGTGAACACGCAATCGACTCGTTGAGTTCCTACTAATGATTTGCAATTGATTTTTTATAATTATGGTAAGTTGCGTTTCGTTTTTAAAAATCAGACGGCACGCCTCACACAACTGGCTAGTTGTAATTTACAAACAAAATAAACGGGGTGGTATCGAATCAGGTGAGCACACTGACCATCCCCTTCACGCATAAAATTAAAAAAAGGTCTCTCGATTATTTTAGATATACCGAAACAGCCCACCATCATCTACTGCTGAACATAGGCCTCCCCCAATGAGCGCTAACCACCCGGTCCTGAGCAGCCTGCATCCAACTTCACCAGCCACCCTCCTCAAATCATCCAATGGGCAGCCGGACGTCCTACGCTGCGCCTGCCTAAGCGAGGTCGCCACTCCAACACGTTTCGGCTCCATCGACCCTATCTGAACGTCTGGAGACATGACCGGCCCACTTCCACTTCAGCGTGCTTATTCTCCGATGTCGATAACCTTAGTTCTTTGGCGGATATCTTCATTACGAATTTTACCCGCCAATGAGATCCCAAGCATTGCCCTCTCCATTGCACGCTCAAATCTTTAATGCAGAAGCCAAT
This sequence comes from Leucinodes orbonalis, assembly GCA_019425675.1. NCBI lineage: Eukaryota > Metazoa > Arthropoda > Insecta > Lepidoptera > Crambidae > Leucinodes > Leucinodes orbonalis. Next base: position 50,677 of record PQWD01007682.1, on the reverse strand, counting down.
AAACCATCTTAACTGAGACAAGGTCCAATATTATATAATAGTGTCAATTAATGACAAATAACACTCATCATCATCAAATTATTATACGTCCCAACCAGGGGCACGAGCTTACGCGTAAAGGGGGTTGGCCGACTACAACCTTTGAATATCTTCGTGGAAGCGCGCAGGTTTTCTCACGATATTTTCCTTCACCGTAAAAGCGTCAGATAAAGGTACATAAAATTACGTAAATTCAAAAAGACATTGTACGTGGCGGATTTGAACCTTCCCCTCCAGATCGCAAGGCAACAGTCCACACCAATGAGCCACCAACTTAACACTGTAATCTTTATTTTTTCTTAACACTTATCAGCATAAGTTATTAATAAAAAAAGAAATAAAGTCTCTCGTAATTAAATCGTGTTGAATAAAAAAGAAGGCATACGATCATTAAAATTCATACTTAGGTACCTACACACTTTTATGGAAACCAGTACAACGAGATATTAACCAGCGCTTTAACGACAGTATCTGATAATCTAATCTTTTATCTCGCGGAGCTGAAATAATGATATCTTAATTCAGGTTCCAAGCACAGTGACAGGAAATTTATATTACGCCCATAGGTGGCAGTGTTAACACTTGGCTAAGGAAATCTGCATACAATGGTTGGACACAAACGGCTAATGCTCTTAAGCCTGTCTGTTCTGTCATATTAATTTGGCGTCCGTAGCCTCATGACCGGAACCCATATAGATTCGTCATGTCTGTCTGTCTGTCCGTTCGCACGACACAGCCCTTTTCCAAAAATAAATCTGTAGAACCTGCCTAAGTAAATAAGAATAATTACATTATGATCTAGCTGCTACAGAACCTTCATGGGCGAGTCCGACTCGCATTTGACTGCTTTTAAATTTTATTTGCGCCTGTTATCAACGATGCATTATTGAAATTTATGTACTTTTAGTTTAATGGAACAAGTTGTATATAAAACACTAATATTATAAATCCAAAAGAATGTAGGTGAGTATGTGTCGCCAGGTATCCAGATTCCAGATATCATCCCGCAAAATAAGTGTTTTGCACCGACTATAAGAGACCTTACATCTGTCGTCTCGGGTGAATGGCGCAGGGCAGTGTTGACGAAAAATTGCTATACTACTACTACCTTCTGCTATTGATTTCCATCAACACTGTTAATATCATGGTAAGACGTATTATCATATATACCCGGTGAACGAGCTGAGCATCCGTTCATTTATAACATAAAAAATCACAAAAACTGGACGCCATCGCTTGGGTTCACACGAATGAGTCACACATACAAGGTCGAAACCAACCAATTCTCGCAAATGCTACGAGTACATAACGACAAAACATTCTAACTGAGAATCGGAGCGCTCTCGACTCCAATGACAAAACATTAATACACTTTTGCAAACCCCGCCAATACTGATGACGCTGTGGAATGAACACCTGGCAGTTTGTACTTGTTATAACTGCTTTCTTTTTTTGCTTTGGGTTAAAGGACCAAGAATAAAGTAAGAACTTTATCTTGGTCCTTTAACCCATTGAGTTCTGGGATTCTAGACTTAATCGATTTCCTTGTGTCTGGGCATTACGGTATCAATGGCGGTCAAACGGTTAATTAACATCATCATTAGCCTATAACGTCGCACTGTAGGGATTGGCCTTAAGGAAAAAGGAAATATGTAAAAATTGAGAATTTTGTTTATATTCATAAATTCATATTCATTTATTTCATGTATTATACGGTTACAACATAGTCATTAAGTATACACATAAACCATGCAAGTGCACAGCATAATATAATCCTGTACGAGTATTTGACTAAAATTGTGAACCCATTATTGGTCTGTAATAGTTTTCAGCGAAACGAATCAGGTAATATGACAAATTATGGTGTTTATTGGGCAATGACACGTGATTGATATGTGTAGGCGGCACCCGCGCATGGGCGGCGCATACGATGCGCGCACGCAACGCGAACAAAAACGTTCCTATTCGCTGCCTTCGCGGCAAGTAGATGCCGACTTGCACGGGAACGGACTCGTATGCATTCATTAAATACTTATATGGGCATCGAAATACGATACGATATAACATAAAAATAAGTGATGGGTACAAAGAATAACGTTAATTGTGGAATTGTGTGATAGTATCAAAGAGCATTGTGAAAGGAAACGTTATGATTACGAATTAGATGGGTAGGCTTAAATGATTTTGATATGTTAACAAGACTATTTGATATTTTATCGACGAACCGTTTGGTGTAATAGTTGAGTAGTCGGCTACTACGCCAAGGGTTCCGGGTTCAAACCACAGGCAATACAAACATTTGTGTGCGTAAACATGCTTGTTTGTATTGGTATGGTGTTACTATTTATAATATGTATGTATTGACAAAAAAAAAATGTATGTAAGGTTGTTTATCCATAATCATTTTTGCTTACATAAGGTAAATGCTTTGTTCGAACTAGATGGCGCTGTGTGTTAGTGGTTATTTTATGTGAACCCTCACTCCAAATTATTTCATAAAAAAANGGTTCCGGGTTCAAACCACAGGCAATACAAACATTTGTGTGCGTAAACATGCTTGTTTGTATTGGTATGGCTGTTACTATTTATAATATGTATGTATTGACAAAAAAAATGTATGTAAGGTTGTTTATCCATAACCATTTTTGCTTACATTACAGGCTAAATGCTTTGTTTCGAACTAGATGGCGCTGTGTGTTAGTGGTTATTTTATGTGAGCCCTCACTCCAAATTACTTCATAAAAAAAATATTATTTTTTAAGTTGATATTTTTTATTGTCATATGTATTATTGATCAATTACAAAGTGTTTTACATGATTTTTAGGGTTTATTTAATTTGATTTTTGTATCAATAGATTTGCCTCATATTTGGGGCATGTACGTACTTTAAAATACGAGGTTCTTACTTCTTGTTTGTTATCCTAATTAAAAAAAGTTGCTTTTTTAATGACTAGATGTTGCCGTATGTTTATCTAATGACATCAATTTAGTTATTTGTTTTGGAACTCGAAGCTCTTTAAATTTCATGTTTTATGGGATTCGGTTATTTTATTCCAACTCATTTATCATAACATTCATAACACTTGAGTAACATTGTTGTCTAATGAAAATGCGTCCAGCTAAGAAGGGGATTACATTGTTAACCTAACATTTAATTCCAAGGACGCAACGCGTGCATTGTACGCAATACCATTTTAATTGCACTTATAGTGAAATGTAAAAGGTTAAGCTAATTAGAGTCAACCATATAATGTTTTTTCTAGCTACTTGTAAGCAAACCGCCTTTTTTACCATTCCGTTGATTCCTTAGAAATAATACGCAATAACACAGGTATGCGTTTACGCGTACAATAGTTAGTGCTTACTTATTTGTTGAATGTATTTAAATTTTCCATTTGAATTTCAATTGTTTTCAAATTAACACGCTCCCATCATGCCGCTCATTCTTTTTGAGAACTTGTAATATCATCTGTTTGATATTTGCAGACTAATTATTTATAGAAGTTCTTTTAAGTATTCATTTATTAAATTCTTAAATTTAATCAAGGCGTCATATTTCATAACACTTTTTAGAATGGCCAAATATTGTATCAAAATAATTAGCACTAAGTCGAATTTACCACTGGTTTGGAGTGTTCATTCTATTGAGTAGTACTAGACTTTTGCTCTTAAGAAAATTATATACAGTGTTGAAGCCCTTTCTTAACATTAACAGTAACTTTTACTTTAGATTGATATCATAAAATGTCTTAAAAAAGTTCCCTAAAAATGATATAATTTTCCCCATCTCTTAAAACAGTAATAATATTAGTTAATCGTACAAAAATGCTGACGGATCATTTTGTAATACTGTTCTAAGAAATGGAGGTAGTCCCCTCCCTTGTCGAGAAGCTAAATAAATGATAAAACCCTAAACATTACGTACGTTGTAAAAATATAGGTATTAACAACATTGCAGACTGCAGGTTCTTGTAATGGGGCCACTGTGCCAAAATTAACTTGGCTGTTAGCAAATCAATATATACTCCCGCTGACCCAATACACTGAAACTGGGACTCTATATATGAATAGTTCCGACTAAACAATTTATATCCAACGCCAATTTGACTTCGGACACGAAAACGCTTTCAGTTATAATTATACGTCACACACATGTGGATATTAATTTTAAAAGCCGGCCTTTTATACTTTAATGATAAATCTGTATGGTATTAGGTTCCCATAAAACATTCCTTAATGTGGATACAATAATAGGTCGAATGGATGCCAATGATTAAAAATTCACACTTTAGATTTTGCAACCCTGCACATTTTTTATTTTGACCTCATTCACAGGCAACTGAATACTCTAAGACAGTTTTTTTTTTCATTTTTGATATTTTGCTTTTGTTCTCTAGTTATCCGAGCCTAAAGATTTCATATATTTTTTAACTAATCTGATCCTTTATCCTTGAGGCGCAGCCACAATACGGAGCTCATACTTGGTGGAGGTATTTGATCAGATAGGTACCTCCCTGTATGTAAACTGCAGCGTTTTATTAAATCCCCTCTTAGGCTAACCTGCTACAATAGTTTCCATACAATCACCGTACGCATTAAACTTCCAAATACAGAGTGAAGTCATTTTCATTGACAAAACCCTAGCCAGCTTTAATTGTACTTGATAAATTATTCCGAATATTAAAATGCGGATCCGCCAATACGCATTAACCATTTAACCGCAGCTGATAGATATATCTGTTACCGGAAAAATAATTAGAAATCTCAGGTGTAGAATCCTGCGAAATGTTATAAATTTCCTACGAAATTAATCAATTTGCGGTACTTATTATTTTCGGGCTCTATATCCAACAAAAACAATAGAGTATTCTATTTTGTCTCGAATCCCAGCGGATAAAAGGTTAGTTCATTCCTACGGAAAGACCTATGTTCAGTTGACGGTATCACTATTTATTAAATATCCATACAATCGGCAGCTACCCTAATTGAACGATCCGGATGATCACAACAAAGCGGTCAGCGTTAGCGACGTCCCGGCTCCATCCGCGTGCGATAGGCGCATGCATTATTAAACACATCAAAGGAGAAAAATCGAAATGTTCAACGGCTAGTGAAGTGGTTTTCCGCCCGATTAGCGGCACACGGATGTATCAATTATATCGTGTGCAACCGCGCCTCCTATCGCTAAAGAACTATGATTATTTTTTATTTGGTCGTTTTTCTGTTGTTTCAAGAATGAATATTTTAGAATCCCATATGAACTAGGTTGAAAACGTCTTTTCTCGTGGGTCTTCAATATCCGTCTGTCTGTCATCAGACTAAAGGTATCACATGCTGTAATTGAACTTTTTATAGATTATGTATTTCTGTTGCAGATATCAACTGCTGAGGATGCTCCAGTACAAAAATCTAACCATAAATTTAGGGACTTCCGATCAAAAAACTGCGTCAAGTAGTTTTGGCAGTCCTCTCGTATGTTAACCTGTCGCCTAGGCGGCACACAGACACTGCACTAGATCCTAAACATCAAATCACGCATTTTGATTTGAATTAAGGATTATCGCCTTTTAAATTTAAACTTTTAAATGACACCAAAAGCAAATAGCATACTCGTAGCAAAAGAGATTTCATAACAAGTTCATAATATTTGTACACATTTATCTATCCTAATATATTATGATACAATTGTACTATAAAACCGCTGTTCATCCGCCACTTTTTCCTTCAGGCTGTTACTTTTATTCTTAACATTTACTAGCTTTCTGACTGCGGCTTAGTTATTGTCAGTAGGGCTCACTTACTCATACATCACTTTGGGAAGTGAGAAAAAAAATACAAATCATTGGTTTTATTTCAGAATTGAAGGGGTCGACGGACTTTTCGCTGTTGGCTGCTGATAGCCTTCACAGCTTCACCGGACAAGTGGCGAGCGTTGATTTCTCTCAGCTCAAACAGCCAGTTTAGTATTCGTCCCTTTTTATCTCTTTTTAATTTAAACAGTCCCTTCGCTATCTACATACTAGGAAATAAACTCGCTTCATCTCTCGTAGTCAGCATGTTATTTTGAAGTTAAAGATAAAGATAAAAAATAATTATTGCACATTAGTAAAAACACAACACAACAATTAGGTAACAATAAAAAACGAGAACAATGTAGGCAGCCTTATTGCTGAGACATCAATTTCTTGTAGGTAACCTTTGGGTGAAATAATAATGCGTTTGGTAAGCGAGCTAGTGTTGCTTGTTGTCAGTAACTTAATGACGGATGAGTTTATCCTAATTATTCCTTCTTAAAAATCGCTACATTTTGTAGCTCTTACCTTTTAGACTGGAAAACTTGGGTAGCGTACTCGCACATAAATATCTGCGTGTACGCCACTCATGTAAAATAGACACATGATTTCCATATCAAGTCATGCGTAAAGCCATGTAGATTTAATGATTTACAACTTTTTTTATTTTAATTATTAATCACCTGTTTAAATACTAACTTAAATAAAGCTAATAGGAAATATTTTCACCTTTTCACACATTGAGGCCGTATTCTAACGAGACTCAACGTTAATTGAGTTAGAATACAGGGGGTTAACCACAATCTCTTAAAACAGTATTGTTATAATGATAAGTCAGTATTCTTTTACCAGAAAAGACGAAGTAATATTATTGAAACACTGTTTTAAGAAATGGCGGTAACTTAATTTATTAGAAATAAATCTTGGCTATACAGGTTTTTTTATAAATAAAAAACATTTATTTCAGACCATGATTCATAGATAATACTGATAATAGATTTATTAAAACTATAAATATTAATTTAAAGGAATTTAGATTACATTCTAAATTAATTACGATAAATTAAAACAGTGTGTACCTACTAAAATGTACCCTACGTCTACGAGTGTAAGTTTTCTGTAACCTTCGTTGCAATACAGTATGAAACTGCTGTTTGAACTTGCGGCGCAAAAATGACCACGCACTTTACGCTGTGTGTATTTCTGCGGTTACACATAATTAAAGACAATCAACAATTAAAAATGATGCGTTTTTATTTCTAAGTGTCAGGGTTCGTTTACATAGTACGAGTAGATATGTATTTTCTGTCGCTTTCGTATGACAACAACTTATGAATTAAGTCAGCAAGACAGTCTATTAAGGGGAGAATTACGGTTTTTACCGCGTACTATAAAATACTTTTAAATGGTTATCAGTCTATTAAGATTTCCGTTGACTATATAGGTTCTGATGACATATGGGTTACTTTAGAGGGTTGTTTAGCTTAATTATATTAAATTAACAACACATCGCAGCTTCGGAATTCGGTTTCTATATATAGCTTAGGTGTTATTCTGCTGCTAAATTTTAAAACGAAACGTTTCGATTAAAATATGGTTGAAGTTACGATATCCTTCCGATCCCGTAATAGTTGGCATTTTCAATATTCGGTATTGCCATAAGGTTAAATTTCAATTTCGTCTGAACTAGCTGACAAATGATTAGCGTGATATTAAATTTCCAAGTGTAGTTATGAACGTCAAAAATTTCATGAACAGGACAATAACAAACTTACATCTCCATGTAGCATCTAACTCTATTTCAGTCGGAGGCTCTTTTATCGAAGTTGTTGACAGTTGCATCAAATACAAACAGTCTAAATAGGAAAATTAACTGATTAATCAGTAAAATTGTGTATTTTGGTATGTCTATTTGCCCACTTAACGGAAAGACTACCTGAGGGTGATGTGATCGAGACAGAGAAAGTAAACGCTCGACAATGTAGGCACCTTAATATCACCTATTTCTAACGCAACAACAGTTTTGCTCTGTTCATGACTAAAGGTAAACAAGTAGTGAAATTACTGGAAACTTCGACATCTTACGTCATAAATTAGCAACTGCATTGCAGTCCCTTGGAATCACTGATATAGTGACATCCGCCATTTTGTACCTATTGTATTGCATCCTTTATTGATCTTATTTAATTAAAAAGGTGTCTCAATCTTGAACAGGTTATACAGTGACTGGTTGCCCATTAGATGCATCACTAAACGTTTTGCCTTGGATGCATCACTGGTATTATAAATGCCTAATAGATGGCAATTTTTTATATTTAAAACCAGTCGCGTGCGTCTACGATGTGCGTGCGCACAGGAATAACCCGCCTATTCAATTACGTAAAGGTCAAGCCGTTTGTAGGCGCAAGCGCAAGATTATCGGCTCTCACCTGTCGGCAGATTAATACAAGCATTTTAACGTACATACTATTAAAAGTATAGTTTGACGAAACTAATATTATGTATGCCACGAGTTTTACCGGCATTTTTTTATTCAATTTTAACACGACGTGTTAGAAATGTATCAGTTGTGCTTAAACTTATGAGGTAAATGCATAATAAGTTGAAATTTTGCCAAAATATAAAAGTGGGAAACTAAAATAATACGCTGTAACCTACATGTTACTCGTAATAACACATCCATGCATTCTTAACTAGCCACTCGTCCAACGTTATTATTGACGGGTTATAGACCGTAACCCTCCGCGTTGGTTCTTTGTAGAGGTTTTATAGAGGAAAACAATCAAACGGGCAACTGGTGGTAAATGACACTGTCTCCCATGGACATTGCAATTCCAGACGGTATAGAAATGCATTACTAGCACCTTAAATGGAAATATGTCATTTAATTACGCCAGGTCGGACTGATCCAACAGTAACTAGGTGGTAGACTTGATACTGAGTCGTCTAGGTAGATACCAACGCAGTGCCTAATATCGTGCCGTGAAATAAGAGTTCTATCCACTCTTCTGTTTCGGGATGAGGGCAAAAGAAAAAACACAGTGTGTGTCGTAGCAAGACAAAAAAGCATAAGTACAGCAAAATGTTATCATAAAGGTTATCACTGATTTTCAGCTTCGGTCTGTCGGTAATTAATTATACTCATACATACAACTGATACTACATAGACACAGAGGTATGTAGCCTCAAACTGAGCAAAAACTTTAACCACGTTTGTTTATAATTTATAAACGTTTTACACGGAAAAACAATAGAATTGGTTTGGATTAACCCAAAGTTAAATTAATCCAAAGTAATTGGTTAACACTAAGAGCGCCAACTCGATTTAACTGGTTTTCTGCTTAACTTTACAACTATTTACTAATTGTCGCTGATTTGGCCCATAACGTAACAAAGCCACTAGACAGTATGAAAGCAAACAATAAAAGTATTACATATAAGCTAAGACATCACCGATCATAAAGTTTGTTGTATATATATATATAATATAATATATATTTTCTAAATTCATAAGCATACATTACGTATAATGATACAAATGAATCATTATATAACGGGTAGAATCGGAAATGGTTGGTGTAGTTAGGCATTCTAGTTTTAGTTCTATAGGACAGCAAAGATTTAACAAATATAAATAACAAATCAATTTCTTTAAAGCAATTAAATTATAATTGAAACTACTGTTAAGTATAGTTTTATCAAAAATTAAATAACATACAGTAATGTCCTATGTCATAATCCAATCATCGCCTATAGGTAAACTGTTGTATCACACCCTACTCTTTTGAAGCCTCGACACCTATTAACTAAATACGGATGATGGTTGAATTTTATCGAGATGCAGTTTTTTAAATTTGCTAATAAAAACAGAACATAAGCCCTGAAATAATCAAATTAGCTTAATAAGGCACTTTGTTAAAATTAATAAAGCAAGACGAAAACTCCATTTGCAAGTTGGTTCATGCTGCGTTCGCTCTGGGGTCGGGGCTCGATGACCCGAAATAAGGCTCGGGGCGAAATGCACCGCTCACCCCGGTGGGAGGGCACCCCTTAAGGGGGGGCCGAGCACCGACCTTTCATTCATTACGCAATAAAATCATTCTGCTTACTACCAAGCATTGTGTGGGTTCCCAATTATGGGTAACTGACGAGAAAAGACTATCAAACTTCGATTACAAAGATATTTCTCCCAGTATAAGGATGCAGAAATTTCTATAACTTAGATTCTAGAAGACAAAGGCTGTCGTACTTTATTAGAATTTAATATTAGAAGGATGTTATTTAATATTCCATACAATGGAGATATGCTTGTTACAAACGCAGAAAATATATCAGTTCGCTATATTTTTATGTCCTAAAGGCTTGAGATTCTACTGCACTCTTCTCTCCGCTCACTGATGGTCTTCCATCAGGACCGACAAACTATTTACAATAAAACTATTATAAAAAATATGAATATGCTTGCTGTTTCTATGTTTTTCATCATTCGTTAGAATAATGCTGCCGCTTTACGTTTCTACTGAGAATAAATAGTCCTTATTGTGGGTTTTCTAATTAAAAGATAATTTGAAGATTTAAATTTACCATTGCTATATAATGTAAGGACTGAAAGCATTTCGCAGATTATTTCACCCTAGTACAAAAGTCTTTGTAAGGCAGCGATTTTTGAGTTTTAACGCGGCCTAATAGAAGCATGCAGATAACAAGCAACGTACAAAAAGGGCAGCCGATCCCTATTCTAACAAGGCCAGTGGCTTGTACAACGAGTACAAGCTGTACTGCTGACCAATAAGCGGAAGCTAATGGGACGCCATTTAGATTTTTCTTTGGATGAAGAGGCTTCACTTCCCACAATGCAAAAGTCGAGTAAAATCTTATACTCGATATGTACGTGTTTTTGTAATGGTCCGTATTTTCTATGTATAATAAGTATGTATTTACAAAAAGTATGTTTATCCGTTGTTTATATTACAGGTTAATGCTTAGTTTGGAGCTAGATGTCGCTGTGTGATTTTGAGTGGATATTTATAATTTATTTATTTAACACTAGCGACCCACCTCGGCTCACACAGGTGCCAATATCTTCGAAAATAATCATATAAATCAAATGCTATAAATGGTCATATAAGATCTATTTCAAAGCTACAATGTATTTAAGTATGGTATTTAATTGGATTATGCTGTATTGGTTACACTTTGAAAAGTAGTCATTTTATGTCGTAAAAAAGTAAATGACCAAAATGATATTTTGTGATATCCTTAAGAAATAGACATAAAATTTTAGAGTTTTCTGTAGACCTTTACAATGTGTACAATACTGAGTACATTATTTTAATTAATGTACTAGTACACTGTACTAAATAGACGGTGTTCATTATTGTTATTTTAGTACACATTTAGTTTTTCTAAATTTGCAAGGAATGGAAAAATACTGTGAATATACTGACGCAGAATTAGTTTCTCGTCTTTGATCTAAGGTTTTTTTCGGATTGTTTATTTACTTTTGGCCAATGATATTCTGTATATATTATTATTATAGATATGCCATCGAGCCTCAAAAACGAACCGCCGAAGAGAGTACAGTTTGTACTCTCTTGAACTCTATCAGCCCACGAATTATTTACGACATCACATTGGAAGCCTTAAAAATATAATAATGGATTATTATACATATAAACTTTCCTCTTCAATAACTCTATCAATTTAAAAAACTGCATCAAAATCCGTTTCGCAGTTTTACAGATAAAATCATACATTGGGATAAAGGGACAGAGAAAGTTACTTTTTTATACTATGATTACCCGAAAAGCATAATAGTCCCAGTATTGTGATTCACGTCATAAAAGAAATACGCACACTTTATAAACAGGCACTATCTAAATTATGCAAACGGTAGAACGCACTAAACCAAGGTTATTCGCCTTTCACGCAACCTCATCGGGTGAAAATAACCATTATAGTGCATGTAGGAATTTCAGAAGAACCAACCACCCCGTGTCAATGCCTTCAGGATCTACTTAGCCCGACGCTCCACTTGGAGGGACAATGAACTTTCTGTTACCTAGGACTAATAGATCAATGCACTTAGAACTGGGTAGATAAAGATATTTGAGAGTTACATCACATTAAACAATTAATAATATTTGATGACATCTAGAAATGTAATGCGTTTTGATTTATTAGCATAGAATAATTATGTAGCTAATTTCGGAATGAATAAATTATCAATATTACCATCAGCTCATTATAAGTCCCCACCGAGGAGCACCAGCCTACTCTTAATCAAAGGGTGTTTAAGGCCTTAGTCATCCACGCAGGCTCAGTACGGATTGGACGATTACACGCACAACCTTTGAATCTCTTCGACGGCGTACGCAGGTTTACGTTTATGTTTGGCTTCACTGTATAAGCGTCGGATAACGTAAATACGTTTTCGGAAATACGAAAAGACATTAGTATGTGCCGAGATATGACAATACGTATATATAAGTATGTCTATCCGTTGTTTAGTACCCATAATACAGGCTTCACGCTTAACTTGGGGCTAGATGGCGCTGTGTGAATGTCAGTGGATATATTATATTATCTTCATTACCATATTATTTAAGAGATGATGGCGAAAATGCACTGATAAATAATTATGTTTATCCTTTGATAAAGTCTCATGTTGCGTCTAATGTTTTTCCCACTCTTTTAACAGTTTATAAGCATAACTGTTATTTTATTATTTATTGTCATAATAATCTTAAATTCGTGGTATACTATGAATTTACCGGTTTTGAACAAATCACACATACAAAAATTAAATACAGCTTTGAAATGTTTTAAGTAAGCAAAAATAGGTAGGTAAAAAAATTGGTCGATTTTTAGAAAATTACTAATAATCAAAACTTTGAACCTGTTGCTGCACTATTGGCTAATGAGAACTGAAAAAAAGGAGGAGTGATTGTAAAAAAACTGGTGCTGTGAAAAATGTATGCATGCTTACGTTAGGTAACCCTGTAATTTTACAAAGACCGTATGCCATAGTGTTCGTTGTAGGTGATAATAGGCACTTACCACCAGGTGAACCAGTATTTCAACAAGTACCCGGCATTTCAGCAAGGGATATCTCATGTAGGTATTACGAGTAAGTATATCAACAATTAATTTATTTTAAGAGCATTATTTCTATGTTTTAATCACGACCGCCATCGCTTCATTATAAGAGCTCTAGAAACTCTCAGTAATTTATTAAAACAACTTATTTTATGTCGTGCTTCACATCGCAAGGAATCTTATCTCAATTTTAAATAACAGTGCTCACGTTACTTTATAAAAATTCATGCAGTAGTTATCATGACATTGTGATGTGAAAGTTCCAGATGCGACACAAATTTGAAAAAAATACATATTGTTATCAATTACAGCTAAAAACACATTTGATATGCTTAATATCTTAAAATATTTATACTCATATTTATGGCATTTAATTACCAAACAAAACAAACATCCATATAAATTCACACAGCGTCACGTAGCCTTAACTTAAACAAGAAGCTTGTAATATGGGTGGTAAACAATGGATAAACAAACTTTTTCTTTGTTTTTACATACATATTACTTATAGAAACACCCCAACCAATACAAAAACACAATACCTATATTCAAGCACATACATGATTGAACTGAACCTCGAACACTTGTTACAGTAGCCGACATCTCAAGCATTACACCACATGGATTATCAAATATCAATAAAGAGCTAAGCAGACTGTGATATTGATTGCTTTTCTTATATATTTTTTTATTTTTGATCCTACATTGTTCGTTGTATTTGCTAGCTTGTAACATGAACATGTTTTGTAGCTAAAACGAAAAGAATATTCATAGATAAGCCAAGGCGGTAGGCACAAAAGGATAAGCTATCAGTAAAGTGACACATCTGTTTTTTGCAAATCTCCGAATAGTAAGTTCTAGGTGCACAGGGAGTAGGTGTTCGACCCTACGCCCTCGCTCCCAATCCAGGTTATCAACATTCCCTCTCCCTCCGCTGCAATGCGGGACTGTTATTAAAGAACACATAATTTAACACTCCTGTAAGTAATTAGTATTGGACACGCTTTATCGCAAATGTTCATAATATGTGTACATTAACCAGAAACTTTACGTTACTAATGAATACACTGGAACTGTGTCAGCGAGAAAAAGTAAAAAGTATTTCACGTTTTCAAAAATTGACGAGATACAAATAAGTGAAAAAATATAAATATCAAACATTACTCTTATGTTGTATCAAAATCAAAACTCAAAAATTTTCTGTTCAAATACATTTTAAAAATAATTTGAATCGTCAAAAGTTTTATTATGTAAAAACTTCATCAAATCCATGAATCTTCCAATGCCGCTCTATCATGGTCAGGCGTACTTACTTATAATCAGGCGAGCGTCCAGGGGGTTACCACCATCTCTTAAACAGTATTAAAATAATTATACGTCATCATTTTTGTACTAGAATAGCCGAAATAATATTATTGTAATACTGTTTTAGGAGATGGCGGAAATCCCCCTGACCGCCCTGTACTCTTATAACATAAAAAGTGGGTATTGGTCTTCCCCTCCTTAGACTTCTTTCTTTTAAGGTTTGGCAATAAAATGGCCGTTGTGTCTTCGGAGTAAAAAAATCATGGGTGGCGAAATTACCTACCATCACATGAGCCGTTCACTCGTTTGCATTCCTATGAAAAAACAGCTTTAGTAATCTAGATCAGTGAAACTGTCGACGTAGAAATAAAAGCAAAGCATGCTATAAGGGCATAATCCGGGACGGGAGGTGCCCAATAAAGTTTTAGAGCTTTGGAGCGCTGCTTGGATTGAACTTTTATATCAGCATTGTGTTCGTAAATCTAAATTAACATTTCTTCGCAAGCATTATTTTATATCATTCAATATATGACGACCCATTTGGTGTAATGGTTGAGACGTCGGCTATTTCACCAAGGGCTCGATCCCCGGGCAGTACAAACATTTGCATGTACATGTCTGGTTGTAATGGTCTGGGTGTTTTCTATGTAAAATATGTATTTACAAAAAAAATATATAAGTATGTTTATCAGTTGTTTAGTACCCTAACTGCAAAACCTCGCTTAATGGGGCTAGATGGCGCTGTGTGAGTGTCAGTGGATGTTGGGGATATTATTATTGCAGTTAATGAAAGAGCATTCATCTATCGCCCTAAAACATTAAAAAACTCTTAAAAAGTAATCTCAGTACAGTTCACAATTTGTGACTTAAAAATTTTAGTTTATTTCTTTGCTTAACATCACATCAATGTTGTAGGAAACTGACACCAAGTTATATCTTATTGTCAACCAATTTGACAACCTATAGGTAATAATAAAAGTGATTGACTCACTTCGTTACTTGAAAGACTATGTTACCATAGCATTATACATAATACTACATATGAAAATAGCTTTGTGGATATTGGGCAATAACATAATACTTTTTCTATGTATAGACACCTAAGACTATACAAATATACGTAGATGTCCGCCGTTGTTAACTCATTCGTATAATACAAAAATGTATTCTACCTTCTGGTCTTGAAGAAGACTATTAATTACTCGACTATCAGTATTCAGTACAAAAAATAGGTTAAATACGAAAGCTTTTAAATAGATAAGCATAATATAAGCTTCTCACAATCTTGTTTACCACATGAAAATCTTGCAACGCTCGAGACAATTTTCACAATGCATGGATAAAATAAAAAGCAACGGTGGAAAGCGCCGGTTGTGTGTGCATTAAGTGCATTCGGTGCAACGGTCACGCAGGACCGCGGCGGTATCGTCACGCGATACTTGTCACGACACCGGCCATTTTTGTTTCAGGACTTTAAAGTACCTAATAATTATGGATATATTTATATAATATGATAGGACTAGTGGACATCCGCACGTCCCATTACCCAAACATGCAGTCCATTTATGATTAAACTGCAAACGCGCACCTTGTGCAAGTTTGTTGCAAAAATTTAAAAAAGTTCAAAAATATCTCTTATACACTCACTCGCACTCACACACGCACACAAAAAAGCGCGCACTTGTCATTCGGCATAAAATTCGCCTTTGTATCATTATTTTAGGGCAATCATAATTTCAAAATAAATTATCATGAAATTGCCCGAGTTGTGAGATAATAAAATTAAGCCATAGTAGCTAACTGACTTACAACCTTAGTACAGCATAAAGTACTACACGGTTAATTACATTGGGCCTTTTAATGTTATATGGAAATATCAGGAAATATGAGGGATAACTTTAAAAAAGAACACATTTAAACAAATACACAACACAAAAAATACATAAATCTGAAACTTCAATTATGAAGTCAGTTTTTTTCTCATTTGGGAAATATTTTAAATTATCCCCAAACTTGTGAGCAAAACCGTAGTCTTAAATTAATGACTCATTTTCAAACATTGTATTTATAACGCGGCCCCTGTCATGCAATATTGCAATTGCATGTTCGATAGTTGCAGGAGTAAATAGTGATCATTATTTGATATTCTTTTCAATAATTAGTCAAAATACACAAAAATTAAAGACACGTATTTTTTATAATTTCAGATTTTTACAAATTATTTGGCAGTATTATATGTAAACATGGTTGATGGAACCCTCGGTGACAATGATTCAAATATATTCTACCTGTGGATAAGCTTTTACCATTTCGATATTTACTGTGATCTGTGTTTAATAGTTTTGTGTTAAGCGCGAGTTTTATCTGAACACTCATCATCATCAGCTCATTAAACGTCCCACCGAGAGGCACGAGCCTACCCGTATAGGTGATTTCACTCTTCACTCACGACCTTTGAATGTTTCCTTCACCGTAAAGCGTCGAATAACGTACATATAATTTCGAAAATTCGGAAACAAATTGCTACCTACGTGGCGGGATTTGAACCTCAGCCCTCCCGGTAGAAGGGCAACTGTCCACACCATTAAGCCACCGACGCTCTCTCGTATCTGAACACTGTTCTACTTAAATTACTTGTGCTGTTTATTACAGGCATACATAAATATTAACAGAATACATATGAACATGCAACATTTGCAAAAAAAAAAACTAGTCGACACGCTTCTGGTGTCCCGTGTTAATAGTAAACATAAACTATTCTAGGTAAATAACCCGATGCCAAACTTCTTTACGCTATGTTTAACAACTTTTTCCATACAAACACGAGCCCCACCTGCTTATCCTTGCGATTCACGATTACCCTATGAAACACCTTAACAAAGTAAATCATGTAACAAAAACTTCTCACAGCTCACGATGCACTCATTTTATCTCTCTTTTACAAACAATGTATTGAAAATCGCACCAATTCACGCCAATTATTCTTTGTAACGTGCCTATATATACATCATTTATGTCCTCAAGGTAACAGATGAATACATTAACAACAGTGTAATGTAAAATTAAGTGCAGTCCGCACATTCCCGTCGCAGTCGTCTGTATAAGCTAAGTGAGGGTTTTGTATGACTAAACAATAAGACGGGAGTGTCAATCATTATTTAGCATTACCACCTTCTGTTGAACATAATAGGTACATTAATAGCTTTACTTGACTACTTATACAAGAAAGGGACTTTTTCTTAGGACGATAGACATTGCAACTGATGCATAATGATTATTATTGTAGAAATTGTTTCTGCAGAAGCCGTGAGCATTTGTAAAGGTCACTTTTAAGATATAAGAGAATAAGCACACTAAATCATAATTGGAACTAAAAGATTTCCTTTCGATGAGCCCGTAATGTAGTGTCCTTGCTCCTCTACTTTTAATATATACACCAATGACCAACCGTGCTCTCCAAATACAAACCGTTTTTTGTATGCGGATGATCTTGCTCTTACCAGTCAGGCGGCCAGTTTCGAGATGTTAAGGAAACCTTTCGGTGGCTTAGGGTGAGTTGATCGCTACTACAGAGCAAATCTCTAAACCCAACCCGTCGAAAACGATCGTGTGCTTTCATCTTCGGAATCGGCAGGCGACCCGTGAGCTTGATATTATGTGGGACGGTATACCAATAACGCATAATTGCCCCAAATATCTTGGCTTATTTTGGATAGGTCACTGACATATAGACTGCATGAGTATTCTAAAAAAAAGGGTATGCTCGCTAATAACTGGCTGAGCGACTTACTTCCACCAGATGGGAGCCTCACCGCATGTTTTGCGCACATCGGCTGGCTCTTTCTTTTCCGCGGGTGTATGCGGTCCGGTTGGAGATCGCACATGCAAATCGGTAGATGTCGTTGAACGAGACAGTCGAATTATAACAGGCTGCTAAAAGCCGACTCCGTTGACCTTATATACCCACTAGCAGGCATTGCCCTCCGAGTATCCGTAGATGTTGGCGGCTCACTTGAGAGAGCTAAAATGGACAATGACGCTCGACACCCCATCATAATACGTGCAAGCCAGATAGGTGAAAAAGCCGTAAAAGTTTTCTCAAGTTGTCGAGCCTTTGTACATGGATCCTAAAATCGAGAGATTGAACTCTGGCGTGAGCGGTTACTTTGCGATCCCTTTGTTCCCATTTTGACAGTCGGAGTAGAGACAATTAGCCAGATGGGGTTTCGGCCGGCCTTGATTTGGACTGTCTTTGTGGAGCGGCCCAAACGATGATTCACCTTATGTTGTCCTGCTTGCCCAAGTAGCTGTTCTCTGCAGGATTTGATGTCGGCTGCGGACAGCGCTGCTGCCGTGGCTAGCTTTTGGGCTTCTACAGTTAATTGTTTTGCTATAGATACGCTAAGAAGAAGAAGATGAGCCCGTGAAAACCAGCATGCAAAGACGTCTACGTTGTGTTCAATTATGAGTCATATGCATTTATTTATTTATTCAAAACTTAAACAATGTAACTTAGTTACATTTGTAATAATCTGCCAAACTGCATGTGCAGTTGTCGGCAGCTTATAAATACTCTTTCTTACTTATCTTAACTTTAATTACTTTTGAATTGCAAAATACTACTGTTACACGTATGTTTTCTCGAAATTCTCATTAAAATAATAAAACTTTTTTTTATTAAAACATTTCGTTCGCTTCACCATTTACCTTATCGCCAAGAGAAATCCCTCATGAGAATATTATCACTCGATATATGAACCTAATCGTGCCTGATACATTTCACGCATTAAATCGAGTTGAGTTTTAATTAAGCAAATTAAATTAATTATGTTATATTTAAGTTTATCTCGATGATAATTTTCTGGTGAAATGTGTGTTTAATTGATCCAAGATTGCACAGTCTTTTTATATTATAAAGTACAGACGGTCAGATACTCACCTGATAGAAAGTAATACGCCAACCATGACAGAGCGCATTGAAGAAGATAACAACTGATAGACATATAATCCTCCATCAATGGCGCACTGTGCCTGACTCCGGAGACGACAAGTGCTATATTTGTACTCCAAAAAAAGCCACCGACCATTTATAACCTTAGACCACGTGATTCACTTCGGGAAGTATTTAAAAAANAAATCATGTAACAAAAACTTCTCACAGCTCACGATGCACTCATTTTATCTCTCTTTACAACCAATGTATTGAAAATCGCACCAATTCACGCCAATTATTCTTTGTAACGTGCCTATATATACATCATTTATGTCCTCAAGGTAACAGATGAATTACATTAACAACAGTGTAATGTAAAATTAACTGCAGTCCGCCATTCCCGTCGCAGTCGTCTGTATAAGCTAAGTGAGGGGTTTTGTATGATAAACAATAGACGGGAGTGTCAATCATTATTTGCATTACCACCTTCTGTTGAACATAATAGGTACATTAATAGCTTTACTTGACTACTTATACAAGAAAGGGACTTTTTCTTAGGACGATAGACATTGCATCTGATGCATAATGATTATTATAGAAATTGTTTCTGCAGAAGCCGTGAGCACTTGTAAAGGTCACTTTTATAAGATATAGGTAAGAATAAGCAGACTAAATCATAATTGGAACTAAAGATTTCTTTCGATGAGCCCGTGAAAAACCAGCATGCAAAGACGTTGTGTTGCAATTAGTGAGTCATATAGCATTTCTTTTTTTTTATTTATTCAAAACTTAAACAATGTAACTTAGTTACATTTGTAATAATCTGCCAAACTGCATGTGCAGTTTGTCGGCAGCTTATAAATACTCTTTCTTACTTATCTTAACTTTAATTACTTTTTCAATTGCCAAAAATACTACTGTTACACGTATGTTTTCTCGAAATTCTCATTAAATAATGAAACTGTTTTTTTTTATTAAACATTTCCTTCGCTTCACCATTTACCTTATCGCCAAGAGAAATCCCTCATGAGAGATATTATCACTCGGATGTTATATGAACCTAATCATGCCTGATACATTTCACGCATTAAATCGAGTTGAGTTTTTAATTAAGGCAAATTAAATTAAATATTATGTTATCTTTAAGTTTATCTCGATGATAATTTTCTCGTGAAATGTGTGTTTTAATTGATCCAAGATTGCACAGTCTTTTTTTTATATTAAATGTACAGGACGGTCAGGATACTCACCTGATAGAAAGTAATACGCCTAACCATGACAGAGCGGCATTGAAGAAGATCAACAACTGATTACAGACAGTTATTATCCTCCATCAATGGCGCACTGTGCCTGACTCCGGAGACGACAATGTGCCTATTTTGTACTCCAAAAAGAGCCATCCGAGTCATTTATAACCTTAGACCACGTGATTCACTTTGGGAAGTATTTAAAAAATCGATGTTTTGACAGTTGCGTCTCAATTCATTTACCAGAACCTAGTTATGTCCACAACAATCATAATTTTTTTGAAAAAAAATTGTGGCTTACATAACTTAATTCTAGGACAAAAACAAACTTGCTGTCCCAAATCTTAGACTAAGTACAGTAGGAAATCATTTGTTGGAAGAGGCATAAAATTCTTTAGTAAAATACCATAAAATCCGTTCACAAGTTTAAATTAAAGATTTAAAAAACCCTCATGAAAAAGGTACTTATACAAGAGACGAATATTTATCGGATAAAGATGTGTGTCTTGCACCATAGTATTCCAGTTACAAAATCTTTGAATAAATTATTGTAAAGCTATGTCAGGTAAATGACAAAACTCTGGTAACCACTGATATAAAAAGAGAGTAACTCAAGTTTCTTGCCGGCTCTTCTCGAAGATCCTACTTATTCCGAACCGGTGGTAAAGTCACAAAAAATATGATAATAATAACAATTGACGATTCAAAGTATCTGTAACAGATTTATTTGAATAGAGATTTTTTTCTTTCTTTCTTCTTTTTGATAGATATTAGATCTCTTATAGCCCTGCCAATTTTCACTAGGTACAGTGCCCTACCCCGAAACACAGAAGTGCATAATACTCCTGTTTCACGGGACTATATCTGGCACTGCGATGGTACCTACCTAGACGACTCAGCATCGGGTCTACCACCTAGTCTCTGTGGATTTAGTGGTGTAAGCGTTGAGTTTATATCGCTGCTTGATCCAGGGATTTTGGATTCGAACGTACGAAAAGGATTCTTAAACTCTGTGAAGTTGGATACTCGTTTGAGGGGTTAAGCATTTAAATATTTAATAAGCTACCACTAACCATGAATAAATTTAAATCCCATATTAAAACTTTAATGAAAAAGAGGTGATTGATATGGAAGATTACTTAAAAGATAAGATTGTAGAACATGTTGATTCTACGTCTACACCATTATTACTTTTATTACATTTTTATTTGCTCCGTATAGTTTTCTAAAGTATGCAATTTTATATACAATTGCAATTTAATTTGATTGTATAAAGGGAACTTTTAATTTATATAAATACGCATATAAGTTTTACAAATTGATATAGTAGTAGATAATAGCTTCTTGCTGGCTTCTTCAATAGACGAAAAACATTGGTTTGTGGTGTAATTAGATACCGCACCTTCCTAGTCGGAAGGCAGCAGTCCACACAATGAGCCATTGAGAATGAATAGGTATCAAATTAATTACATACAATATATAGTGTTGTTAATACTAGTATTATAATAGTTAAAGTCTTTCAATAAATTTACAATGATACCAGTATGAAGTCTACGAAAGAAGTACAGTTCTTTTATCCTCAAATTTTAATTCACAATTTTCAATACAATAGCTTTTTAATAACAACATAATCGCGTTATTTATTTACGTAGTTACAAACCGACGTTGGTAATTAGCGATTGCATGTAGCCGATGGTCATTAGTCGTCTCCGCTCCTTACCACCTCCCTCCCTTTACACTTGCTGGTTCTCACTTAGCTACTAGCAGCAAATTTTATTTGTCCCTTTAGAAATTTCGTTAACAATTTTTTAAAAATTACTAATATATACTATAGATAAAATATCGACGACCCATGTGATGTAATTGGGTTGAGATGTCGGCACTTACACCAAGGGTTCCGGTTCGATCTCCGGGCAGTACTACATTTATGTGCATGAATAAGTCTTTTGCATTGGTCTAGATGTTTTCTATGTATAATAAGTATGTTGATAAACAATATTAAGTATGTTTTCCGTTATTGAATACGTAATTTAATATAGGCCTAATCGACTAGATGGCGCTGTGTGAATTAGTGGATATTTATTTATTATTTATACTTAAAAATATTTATCTTAGCAGTTGAGTCATCATGGATAACAGTAATCAGAAGCAGTCTGCCCGGTACTTACCAAAATACGAAAAATTCGATTTCAATAAAAAAATATAATTAAGTATTATATAAAACTTAACTTCGACGAGTGCCATAACATAGACCTTAAAAAAATTGCCACCTTCAAGCTTTATTCAATAAAAATATCATCAATGGGTACAATGTTTAAGCTTTGTATTCCACAAGTTATAATTATTTCTCCTGATTCCCCCGGGCGCAGCACATTGTGAACGTCGACCAACCGCCGGATTTTACGAGCACTTGCGACTTCTAACGACATTCGTCTACCATTAAGTAGGGAAATAGGAAGGATAATACCGAAAGCGCTGCAGTTTGTGGATTGCAGTTTATGTTGGTATCCGCGTAATTAATGGAGGCTTTAGACGACGTTGTCTTGTTTTTAGCGTGTAAATACTCAGTTGGTAAGTACAATACCTACGCCATGGCTTTAAAGGTTATAAGAAGCATACGAAATTTTTTTTATATGGAATCGATAACGTTATTTACTCATTAAATAATTATATTTGAATACATTTATTAAATTTATCCGATCTTACGGTGAAGGAAAACATCTTAAGGAAACGTGTACACGCCTATAGAGATTCAAAGGTTGTGCGTGAACTCAGCAAATCCGATGTATATATGACATTTATTTAAGTGGTATCTTGCCTTCACAGGCATGAGGTGACAGCAGATAAAGATTATAATAAAAATATTGCCACCAGCCCTTCCCTTCTCGCTGGTGCCATTAAAGGTAGCATAGTCACATAATCTTTCAGCAGCGAAAATATAGCAGAGGTCTCGCAGTTCACTTAACCTGGGAACAACTAACCTCAATCCACCTGCGAAGATAGAAGATTATGGCAGAACACTAACTATAGTGGAATAATCCCTGCGAAGACAATGTATTATGGCAAAACACTAACCATAGTGAAATAAGCTCTGCTAAGATAGCAGATTATGGCAAAACACTAACCATAGGGAAATAAGCTTTGCGAAGATAGGAGATTGTACGAGAAAAATAATCATAGTGAAATAAGCCCTAAGAAGAAAGAAGATTTCGGTAAAACACTAACCATAGTGAAATAAGCTCTGCAAATATAGGAGATTATGGGAGAACCATAACCATTGTGAAATAAGCCCTAAGTGCCATCAATAGCATTTCAAGGATAAGGAAATTTAGAATTTATTTGTAAGAGACATTATAAACATAGCCTTAGTCAGATTTGTAGTTATTTTCGAAATCTCACCGCTTACTCGGTGAAGGCCATCAACGAACAACATTATGAAAGGATTATTTTTTCTCATTTATGAAAGGTTGCTTCTAAAGCCCACTGTCATAGCAGTTTGTCTTTAAAAAAATGTATATATAATATTTATGTTATTGTTTATTCGGGGGCAGGTGATTTTATTACATATTTTTTAAATATTTTTAACTATCTGTTCCCCGCGATATACTATAACCTAAAAGCGCGCAGCTCACGCGACGCGCGGTAGCCGCGTGGTAAAACATTACTTTATTTTTCCAAAATACAAAGTTTTGCCTAGAGTCCCGTCTAAATCCATCCAGATGCTTTAGAGAAACCGAAACAAACAGACAGAGAGATAGAAAAAAATTAAAAAATGATATTTTGGCATATGTACCGTACATTCAATGCATGAAGAAAAAAATGTTTATTTGAATATTACAACCAAACACACTTATTTTATTTATATGTTATAGTTGACCTAAAATGAAAACTTTTGGTTTATTCTTAATTTTACACCTTTATACTTTAAATAAATTCATGTCAATAATATATATTTTCCACGAACTTCATATTTCAGGTATTTTCATCGAATAGATCTGAAATATTTGAAATGCACATTATTTAGCGCATACACACCAGTTACCTACATAAAGATTCGTGACAACGTATTAGTTTGAGACTTATTAATTGTGGCAAAAACTTCGCAGCTTGAGAAAAGACACTATTTTGCTGTGGCAACACTCTGGTTGACAGGTGATTTAAACTTGTCCCGTATATTTATTTTAATATTTAATATTAATTACGTAAATAAGGCCTAAATATCATTGCTAAACAAGTAAAAACATAGAAATAAGTGTTAACAAACATAGTTGAGTGGTTAAAACCAGTGTTAGTGCAAGTATCTGAAATTGAAAGGTAACCGGCAACTGTCACTTGCAATTTCAAATTATTGTGAATCATTGTCATCGTTTTTCAAAGGTAATAGTTAAATTATACTGCAAATATATTATATTTATGAAAAGCATTGACTACCTAACTAGAAATCGATATCTGAGTGCCTGTCAGACGCGCGAAGAGGTTATCTCAATATAAACATTGAGTCAACCTCCAAATTGATTAACCAACATCTTTATTTGAAGTTTGATTATTTAAATAATCAAAATGCAGACCCGTGGTGCCGAGCTCGTGAGTTGGAGCTGACTTAAATGAACTAAAAACTGCTAAGGCGTTGGTCAGTCCAATTGTATAGGAAAGAGATGACAGTGAAAAGGGATGTTGGATGTCTTTAAATAGGAATACTTTGTTAAAAAAAGAAATGGCTGAGATGCATACTAGGTACTTATTAATAGATTCAGAAACGGAACAGACTTCAAGAATTGGTAGATGGGTTTTGGCCAGTGCAGCGATGAAATATGTGCATGGACTGAAGCGCATTTCCATGTTGGAACAGGAGCTACAGGAGGGCCCTCACCACATATCAACATGGAGACAGAGAAGATTGGACACTGTAGCGGCCCAGAACCAAAGTTTGTTTAATGAGTTTAGTTGTATGTGCACCCAGCCTAGTTTCTGCTCCACTTAGTACCTCATCAACTGTTATTGACTTGACCAATGATGTCACAATTAATTCACCAGTTGCAGAAGGTTCAATGAAGTGGAGCAAAAACAAGTATAGAAAATATGTTAGGATAAATAGATTTATAAATAAAACTAGGAAATTAATAAAGAGGCAAAACCGAACATATAGCAATGTTAAATGTATAAATGAGCGCAGACGTTTGGGTGATGAATTAGATGTATAGATTTATTAAAGTTGAGACATTACGGTGTATCAGAATGCTCATTGAGTCTTGTAGAATCTTACCTCTCTGAAAGAGTTCAAAAAGTCTGTATTAATGGCACAAAGTCGCATGGTGCCCTTTTGCGCATGGGAGTACCCCAGGGTTCAATTTTAGGCCCTCTATTATTTCTAATATATATAAATGACCTCCCTTACTATTGTAAAAGTCTTTCGGATATAGTTCTATTTGCTGATGATACGTCATTGATTTTTAATGTTAACAGACGTAAGGCGACTTTTGACGATGTAAATAGAGCTCTGTCTCAAGTAATGCATTGGTTTACTGCTAATAATCTTTTACTTAATGCAAAAAAAACTAAATGTATAAAATTCACTATGCCCAATGTAAGGCAGGTCGAGACCAACATAACTCTGAATAATGATCAAGTGGAACTTGTAAACTCCACTGCATTTCTTGGTATAACTTTAGATTCAAAGTTACAATGGGGGCCTCACATTGAATCACTGGCTGGTAGACTTAGCTCGGCAGCTTATGCTGTTAGGAAGATAAGGCTTTTGACAGATGTAGAAACAGCAAGATTGGTTTATTTCAGTTATTTTCATAGTGTCATGTCATATGGTCTACTGTTGTGGGGTTCAGCTGCCGACATTAATACAATATTTGTACTACAAAAAAGAGCTATTCGTTTTATCTACAACCTTAGACCCCGTGACTCTCTTAAGGAACTTTTTAAAGAAATAAATATAATGACTGTAGCATCACAATATATTTATGAAAATTTAATTTACGTCCGTAAATACTATCATACCTTTAAAAAAAATTGTGACTCACACAATTTTAATACTAGGAATAGAAACAAACTTGCTGTTCCGGACTTGAGACTACATAAAGTAGGTAAATCTTTTATAGGAAGATGTATAAAGTTTTTCAATAAGGTACCGCAAAATATTGTCGAGTTACCTTTACACATGTTTAAAGCTAGAATAAAAAACCACCTTTCTAAAAAAGGGTACTACACTATTGACGAATATTTATGTGATAAAAATCCTTGGTCTTAAATTGCTCAGCTATTTCAGTGTTTATGATATATTGTTACATTAAGTAATTGTTTTTAAAAAAGGCTACACTGTTGAGTTTTCTTGGGTGCTTCTTTCTCAACAGGCCAATCCACTGAAGCGCTTTTTTTCAAAGCATCAAAATTCATATTTTTAGTTTAGTATTTTTAATTGTTTTTTATTATATTTTTGTATATTTTTTGACGTTCATAAGTGCTTTTTGTAAGCCTAATTTGAATAAAGAATTTTGATTTTGATTTTGATTTTGATATATATATATATATATATATATATATATATATACATCTCAGACACACCGGGAGAAAAATTGCATAAAATACTAACACTACGATATTACATAACGTCACCATTCGGATGCCAGCTATTAACACCAAGGGTTCCGAGTTCCATCCCCGGATGGCCCAAACATTTGTGTACATCCTGGAGTTGCTGTTATTGAGACAATAATCATTTCGAATGAAAATGGGTCGTCATTTCTATAAAAAATCTTTAAATCATGTCTTTTGTGGAAAGGCTATTAACTGTAGGTTAAGGACCTAAGAACCGAAATGTATGGACATAGCTAGGTTAAAAAGCTTGTACATTGTAAATTGGCGATTGAAAAGAGTAACTCCTGAATTTCCTGCCGGAGTCTTTTCAGTACATTAACCATCCGACCCGGTGGCTAGTTTTTAAATTTACAAAAGTGTGTTGTAAAGACTTAACTGAATAAAGGATTTTTTTCATCATCATCATCATCATCAGCTCATTAAACGTCCCCACCGAGGGGCACGAGCCTACCCGTATAGCGTTATTAGGTCTTAGTCGTCCACGCGGGCCCAGTGCGGGTTGGACGACTTTACGCACAACCTTTGAATCTCTTCGCAGGCGTGCGCAGGTTTCCTCGCGATGTTTTCCTTCACCGTAACAGCATCGGATAACGTACATATAATTTTCGAAAACTTGAAAACACATTGGTATGTGGCGGGATTTGAACCTCAGCCCTCCCGGAAGGAGGGCGACAGTCCACACCATTGAGCCACCGACGCTCTTATGAATAAAGTTTTTTTTTAGTTTGAGTTTATCATACATTTTCTATGGTATCACAACACTATGTCGCCGTCGTTCGTTAAGCCGGGTGACTATATAATATTATTCAATATCAAAATTGTACTTGAGCTCCCAGTACGCTACGGGCGTCCGTCGGAAGTTGGGCAAAGGGATAAAAACGCCGCGTGCTGAGGTGCTCTGTGGCGCCATCTAGACGTCTACATTGGCGCCGAGCGAACTACCAACCAGCTAAATTAATCCCGCTATGAGATTCTACGGGGAATAGCAGCCTGACTGTAAGATGTTTTCATCAAAGGATAACCTTTTGATGTTACGTAGTATGACTGCAAATACGATGTTATGTTATATACTTTTTAAGTACGTTCTGAAAGTGTAAAACATATAAAAACAGTGCATATGTGTATGTTTATTGTACAATAAATGAAAGGAAATAATTTTATTTTGCTGATAAAAAGTACGATAGCAAGAAAGCATGTTTCTCACTTTACAAACTCTCTGCATAATTTTTGTACATTTTATTAATATTTACAATAAAAAATAATTGTTATCTTAACTTGTTAGTTAAGATAACAATTATTTTTTTTATAGGAAATAAATATTATTTACATAAGACGTAATACAGTCCCGTATTCAAAACAATAAGTCATCATATCATCATCAGTTCATTAAATGTCCCCACATAATTTCAACCATATTATGTCTACTCGTGTCATGCCACAACCGATATGCGTCGATGGCGTCCGTCTCGAGGTTGTGCAGGAGTATATCTACCTGGGCCAAACCATCCAACTTGGCCGGCATAACTTCGTGAGGGAGGCTAGAAGGAGGATTCAGTTGGGCTGGGCGGCATTCGGTAAGCTACGTCATGTCCTAACGTCAACTATTCCGCAATGCTTAAAGACGAAAGTCTTTGAGCAATGCGTCCACCCGTACAACATCGCAGCTGAGACATGGACATACTGATGCGGATTGGTTCACAAGTTCATCACTCAACGCGCATGGAGCGAGCTATGCTTGGAGTCTCTCTTAGGATTAAGATTAGAAATGATTTTTCGTAGAGAATAAGTTACCGACGTAGTCGCGGATCAGCAAGTTGAAGTGGCAGTGGGCTGGCACGTATGTCGCAGAACCGATGGCCGTTGGAGCAGACGAGTTCTGGAGTGGAGACCGCGTCTTGGCAAGCGTAGCGTAGGACGCCCTCCGGCCCGATGGACCGACGACTTGCGAAAGGTCGCTGGTGGAAGCTGGATGAGAAAGGCCGGGATGTCTGGCGCAAAATGGGGGAGACCTATGTCCAGCAGTGGACTGCAATAGGTTGAAGAGATGTCTACTCGTGATCAAGCACAGAAATATGCCTGTCGACAGGTTTCAGGCTTTATGCAATTGTGCAGCCAACGGTTCCCAAAAAGAACAAAAGAGTCTAATGACTTCCATTTCGACCATCTCGTTGTCTGTTAAATCTGTATTAATTAAGTACAATCTAATATAGTACATACTTAGTAGTCCGATGATGCAAACTAACAGGTTACGTCACAAGCCGTTACATACACGTGTTTATAATAAAACTTTATGTTCGCGCCGGTATTCTATTGTAATATAAAATTAAACGAGTATAGGCGATTCTTACATGCGTATGTCACAGATTATGTAAACAACTATGTATGACACCATTACAGGATAAGTGCATGTCACGCTGACTGGAAATTACCTGAATATACAATGTGAATACTTAGTTATTGTCGTGTATGATCGACCATGACAACATGTTGCTGTAATATGTGTATTACAATTAAATTGATAATAAACCTTTTTTACACACTTTAACTTAACCATGACACACGATTCATGGTTTTTCCCAATTCGCAAACACCAGCAAAGTGAATTGATCGAATCTTAAAATACTGAATTCATTGCATAAGGAACAGTTAATATCGTGCACCTATGAAGTTCTTTATTTATAATAAACATAGAGTGCAGAGTTTATTGTAAGGAGATCCAGCGTCTCGTTTTTCTTGTTCATCAATGTCATGACAAAGCATAATATATTCACTGTTGCTGAAAAAAGACCACCCCTATTCGCTACGTTATTAAATCTGTGAAATGGAAAATCACCGAGTCATTCTGCAAGTTTAATGTGCAATGAAGTCAGTCAAAAAGTACAATAAATAAATAAAATATACAACAAATATAAAAATGTTTTTCATGAATAAATAACGATATTTTTTCTATAACTATTAACACATATTGTTTATCTTTTTAAAAGACCAGAATTAAATTCTGTCCTTTAAAAGTTAAAACTTTTTGATCAATTAATCTGATGGATATATATAATTTAACAGACTAGGTAACATTGCATTATAACGTGTTAATCTGAGACTTACACGGTTTAAGCGCAGAGCGGGCGNTAAATGCATCGCCACTTTTTACCATAATCTCCCTCCCCCTACTGAGACGTTGATTGATGCAGGTGCTGCAAGAAACGCCGGACCCGCCGTCGCAAACGACCGACTGTAACGCGCCAGACGCTAAGAACTAATCGCCTTATTTTGACTTATACGCGCACTTTTTTTTAAGACTAAAGTGAACGGGACGATCAGTTCGCTCACCTGGTGGTTAGTGATACGCATGACACTGACAAATGCAGTTTTGAATGAAATTAATAAAAGTATTCCGTCATCCGAGACAACAGATCTACCGACGCACAGAAGGGCGAAACACTCCTTTATTTAGGGATGGCAACTAGCACTTCTGTGGTGCCTAACTAGACCGATCGGTACCGAGTCTACCACGTAGTGAAAGTTCCAGTTAATCTTGATTACCTGGAACTTTATATCTTATATCTTTATATTATATCTTGATATAGCTCTCTGAAAATGCAGTTTAGCCGTGAGGTAGGTAACGGCAGTGTTTTTATTTAAAACTAGCTGTTCCCCGCGTTATAAGATATTCTCCCGCAGTAAAACATAACCTAAAATCGCTTCGTTAAGTCATACGACGCAAACGCGGCCGCCGCGCGGTTTGCTTAATTTTTCCAAAGTAAAACGTATTGACTTAAATTGAAGTAGCCCATGTTTTACCTTATTGCATCAGCTACCCGCCAAAAAAAGTCCCGTCCAAATTCATCCAGCCGTTTGAGAGATTACCCGGAACAAACAGACTGACAGACATATGGACAGACAGACAAAAATAACAGCGTTGTCTTAGATACTAACAAATTATTGAGGAGGCCACACGACGAAAGAGCATCGCCAAAGACTGAAATTCAGTCTCTTGATTTTAATTGATTAATAACAATAATAAAAAGTTAATTTAGCAATAACGTGACGAGCAGGTAGTGATAGTTCACTTTCAATTTGAATACTGTAAATTCTTGAGGAGTTCTCTAAACTGTCTATGGTCTTCATCATCAGCTCTGCCGCAGACCATCATTATAACACATAATATGTGTATGTATAATTCTCATCACTAAACTACAAGCTGTCGCGGTATATCTAAAACTATACTTTTCATACTTTCACATGAAATAAAGAAATCGTTTTTAATGTTCAGTGTTAATGCTGTGCTTATGAGAAAACCTTACTGCGTGATTTCCAAAACATAAGTTTTTCTTAAAATATAGGTATTAATTTTTTTCATTATCTTAATAGCTGGTAATGGACGATCTCTGTATGAATAATTTTTCTATTCAAAGTACAATAAACTAATTTTATAAACTTTATTGTTATTTAATTCTTAGCCAAACCTATCCAAACCGTATATCTGTTACACTTGACGCTAAACTGATAATATTTGTTCTATTTTTTGCCCATAACCTGCGTTGCAGCCTCGGAGTAACTAGACGTTGCAGCACAAAGTTGATTGATACAGGTGGCGCAAAAACACGCCACGCAAACGACCAACCCCAACGGTAACGCTTTTTTACTTTTTTGTGTAAAGATACTTCTACACTTAAAATTTAAAGGTATTAATTTATTGGTACGTGTATAAGCCCGATACTATTGGATATAAAAAAATAGTAATAACTTTCATTGGTAGGAATAAAATATAAACCAAGCGATGATTCGTTAGTGAATTAAATAAGTATATTAATATCCACCGACTTTCACACACCTTCATCGAGCCCCAAATTAAAGAACAAGTGAATTGTACATGCTACACATAATTACACCCAGAATCATACAACACACACAAGGTTCATTACAATAAAATAAAATACATAAAATAAATTAAATAAATGTTTCTTCGCAATCGGAACAACATCACACATGTAGGTAGTATAGGTACTAAGTTTAAATACATTGCACACATTAATTATATATATCTTAAGCCCTAATCCCTAAATAATCTAATTAAATAAGGAAATGAGTAGAAAAATTCATTTTTATTGTATTCTATTGAATCTAAAATTCTGAAAATACAAAAATCATCGACGTTCGGAGTCCTATAGAGGACAATGATAAGCCGACTAGTAAAAAGATAGAGGCCTTGAAGACAGCCAGGCATAACTTCGCATTTTCTTTATTTTTATGTATTTATAATTACGTTATAAAAATTTAATAAATAATTGTTTATTAAATCGTGTACAAAAACTATTAAGAACTGTAGTGACAGGATTTTAGATAACGAAAATAAATATTAAAACTAAAATTAAATTATTTTCAATTAAAACTAAGTCACTAAATTGAAAATGAAAAAAATAATTTTAAAATTGCCTGCTAGGAATTGAGTAAGCTTCTGTTTATATAAAAATGATGTTTACATGATAGGTGTATATGAAAATCTCATTGACCTGGTTAATTTGGCTGGTAACAGATGGATGTCAAGTTAAGTAAATAAAGGGGGTTAATCTGCATGGAAATTATTCGGGGAGGCCTTCGTTCAGCAGTGGACACACTAAATTATATTATGGTATAACAAAAAACATTATTTGAAACAAAATGAACTCGCTATTGAAATTAATAGCAAGTTCATTTTGAATTTAATTTAAGTACTTATTATGCAATCGAGGCAGAGCTTATGCTGTCTCTGGAATAGCAAGGACGGACTGGCCACCCTGTGAGAAATCGTTTTAATACTCAAAATCCGCTTACAGTTTCAGCGTTTAATGAATTACGTCGGGTGCAGCCTCCGGCGCAAGACGTGCATCGATCAACGTCGCCTCCACCACCTCCTGCAGTGACCCCCCTCCCACCCCCTAGTGGATAGGCGTAGGGGGTCGTCCCCGCACTGCCCAAATAAAATATTCGCACGATTAGGTATTTCAGACTATGACATTCTGTGCCGCTTCAAAGGAGGTACGAGCTGGCTGTGCCGTTTTCTTTATTTGAGATTGAATTGAATTACAATCTCATTACGAGATTTTATTTAAGAAGTTTGGATTTTAAAGTTTGGGAAAGTCATAATTAAATAAACTATGACAGTGATGCTTTAATTTATTTATTATTTGTGGCTGAATTTCGAGCTGACGGTTGAAAAAGGCCATGAAATTATTTACTGAATACTGTGATCAAAAATAACTATGTACCTGTCGTTCAGATCACTGGTATGTATCTAGGGCACCTTTGACTACCAGGTGTGGTGATTGCAAGCCAACTTATAATTAAAAAGAAAAAAAATGTCAGCCACAAAAAGGGAAAAAGAGGTAAGTACAATATTGCGTCCGCCTGCAACCCGACTTTTTGGCTACGTGACTGTTTGCCTTAAATATAAGAAAACGTATTTACATGGTCCCCCGTCGCGGCATACTTCGTGCCGGACGTGCACGTCTTTATATATGGATATATATATGCCTTACACAGTTCCACCCACAATCTTCCTATAGATTTTGAGTTGTGATTGATACATTAACTTTTAAGTTATTTATTCAGGTACACCAACAACATTCCACAAGAAGATACACTATAGCCTTAAATATACACTTTGGTTTCTATAAGTATGTATATATGAATATCTTTTATACGCGTTCACAACCTAAGCCATATAGACAACCTGGTCGAAGTTATGTATCAGAAGTATATACTTATCACACATGGTTTATTCAGAATACAGTTTATGCACTGAATTCGCTTTGTCAAAGCACTGATCATACAATAAACTATAGTAGTTTGAGAATACATAAACTTTCATCTCACAAAATAAAACCTATACTACGATTGTACCTACGATTTACTACGTAAATAAACTAATTAATTATACTATGTACGATAAGGCATATAATTAAGTTAGTTATTTATAATTTCCCATTCGCCTCGTCTATTAATTTGTACCGGGTTCGAATCCCACGTAGGTCTGTCATCGGATGCTTATGTTGATTAAATACACTAAGCTCACGACTTCTCGTTTTTATTATCTTCATATTACTTGTACTTGTTAAATGTTTAATAAATCCGCTGACATTTACACAGCGCCATATAAGCCCAAGTTAAGCGTGAAGCTTGTGAAGGGTACTGAACAACTGAATAACATACTTACATATATATATATATTTAAATATATATATATATATAATATAATATATATATATATATTAATGTATTATATATGATATAGAAATCACCTAGAATACAAACAGACATGTTCATGCACACAAATGTTTGTACTACCCGGGGATCGACCCAAAACCTTGGTGTAGTAGCCGACGTCACCAAATGAGTAATAATGGGTGTTAAGGTTCTCCAGTGTCTTCAATATAAGGGGTTTTCTGTAATATAGAAGCGTGAGCCGGCCCCCTATCTGATGGACTGATAACCTAGTTAAGGTGACAAATTAATACCGATTAGAGATTACTGCTAGAGATTTGCCCACTAGATTTGACAAGTCATTAGGGTAGGCTTCCATTAAGTAGTGGNCCATTAATAATAATATAAAATATGACTATGATATTGGCCAGAAACATCTTATGATAATCTTTAACTTACTAAAATTTAACACATAATATATCAGGGCGACGCTACAAATTATTCTTAATATTACTTACGCTATTATTTGTACCTTTGTCTCGAAATTTACATGGAAACACCATATATCAGAAATAGTGCAAAAATATAGTACAGTAATTATTGCAATGTTTTTAACAATAAATATTTTATTTAAATTCTTCATTTTGCCCATACGGAAATGCAAAAGTACAATTTTATGGAAAATGAAACTTACAGACAGAAAAAAAAAATTACATACTCATATATTTTTTATAAAGAAAATCCTGGTGAAAACTCTCACCATCGCGTCGTCGCCCATTTAAGAAACATAAATAATATATTTATTTTCACTTATTAAAATAAAAAACCAATAATTACTTGATGGGATGACCCACAAATTATACTTAAAATGGTAGATTAAATGAATGCCAAAAACCCGCAGGTAATTAGCGTCGTTTAACAAATGGGTTACATTTGGGAAGGCTATCAGCTCACAAAGAAGTCAGACGGCCGTCGGAGTTGGTTGAAGTTGTTTGTAACGTAGGGGTGGCGTCACCCACAGGGTGGGTCCCCCCACTGCACCGTGCGAACAAAGCCTTCCGTGAAAGCCTTCGGACGTTGATAGATGCGATAAGCTCGGATGCAAGTAAGCTGCATACATTTCTTGCCGCAATTTCTTGTCGGGGATAATCTTTGGAACACAAAATTATTGCTTCAATTATAAGTATAGAAGTTGAAAGTATCAAACGTCCATGGTATCACTTACCGATAAATCGTTTACTCTTTTGCCTACATGTACAGCACCAAATTCCAAAACAACCAAAGAAGCAATACTTCTTGTGATTGTTGCTCGTAAAAACTTAAATAAAAAGGATTTTATAAGACTAATTTTATCTTGAAATACCATGGTATTACTTATTTAACGTGAGGGTATTTCAGGTAGGCATCAGCCTATATGAAAATTTAACCCTATTTACAAAAACGTAATATATTTAATTTCCATTGTCCCATGAATAAAATAATTGATTTTAGTTAAATGAATGCGAACAGACTATTAGTCATGTGGCCATACGAGCCGAGGAGATGCAAGTGCGGGCGCATCGATCAACGTCGCCTTGCTGCTAACGGCCCCTCTGTCGTACTATCTGCACAAGACTCGAACAGTTCATAGATAAACAAAGTAATTAACGGATTCTGTATTCTTCAAATGTATAGCAAATTTTACTTCATCTTTTAGACATTTTATAAATGAACGGGACGGCCAAATCAACAACCACGTTTATTTATCAGCAGTAAGTTGCAAACAACCACCAGCCCGTGTCTACGTCGACTGCACGGTGAACAGTCAACGAAAAAAGGGAGAAAATAATAAATTATGAATTAAGTTCACAAATACGATTACAAAATAGAAAGTGGATTTGATTGAAATTCTGCACTAGTCAACGAATAATTGTGAAAGCTGTGCTCATGGTTAACATAATGAATCTAGTTGTTGATCAAACTAAGGCCATTTCAAGACTTGAAGTGGCAGTGGGCCGATCACTTCTGTTGCAGGTTCGTCGGCCGTTTGAGGATTCAATTCTATCATGAAGATCACATCTTGGAAAGCTTAACGCTCCGGCTCATATAACGACATTAATAAACATAGGCCGTTCCTTAAATGTGTTTTTAGATTGACAACATACTAAGATATGAGCTAATAACATCGGTCTAAAAATAAGCAAAAATCATAAACATCAAACTTATAGCACAAAAAATATTTGCTGCTTGATACCTTGTCATATTTCTATTTCAAACGCTTTAAGGAAAGTCTCGTGTATGTCTACGTGAACTGAATACTAGCCTTAAAACTGTAAGATTGCATGAAGGCAAAATATGAAATAAAATGTTACATGCCGCACAGCAACACAATAATAACCGCGCGGCGACGTCAGTCGAATGACACACCGAGGATGCTTTTGCGCACCCACACCCCAAAAGATGACACGTCTTACAATTTCTAATGTGTCCCCAAGTGTCCACCTTCGGATGGTTTTAAAAAATTTAACAAGCCTATAATTGCGTTCATACTTACGATGCATTTTACAGATGTTAAATGCTTAAACTATACTGAATAGAAACCCATAATCTGCATGTTACACGAAACATTTACTTGAATTAGTATTGAATATTCAATATGCGTCGGAAGCACATTGGTATAGACTAGTGTTGCCTTCCGATCTGGAGGGCGCAGATTCAAATCCCGCCCGTACCAATGTGTATTCGAATTTTCGAAAATATTGTACGTTATCCGACTCCTTACGGTAATGGAAAAACCGTGAGGAAAACCTGCGCACGCCTGCGTAGAGATTTAAAAGTTGTGGACGACTAAGGCCTACACACCCTTTACGAGTAGGCTCGTGCCCCTCGGTGGGGACGTTTAATGAGCTAATGATGATGATTCAAGTTTATGAAATCAACAAATGTTTGGTGAAAAAACGCACCTACGCCTAATCCAGATTAAACGACCGTGCTTTAACCTATTTATTGTTTTATATGATTGTAATGTAGAGTTTTACCAAAATAATTTTACGAGTATGTATATGCATCTTCCCGAGATATGACAGGCTTTTTATAAAAAAAATACGGGATCTTTTCTGCTTATTAAAACTAATCTTGAACTTGGAGGCGTATCCACGTTATTATTTTGCTGTACACAGTACATTAATAAATCTACTTAATTCCTACCTCTAGATAAATTTAAATATATGTTAAGAAAGAAAGAAATAACTACTTAATAATCAATTCAAACTCATATGATCCAATAACTATTATTTTTGGGTACTTGAATCTAACGTTTAGCAATAAAAGGCTTAATACAA
This sequence comes from Leucinodes orbonalis, assembly GCA_019425675.1. Taxonomy (NCBI): domain Eukaryota; kingdom Metazoa; phylum Arthropoda; class Insecta; order Lepidoptera; family Crambidae; genus Leucinodes; species Leucinodes orbonalis. The sequence continues at coordinate 13,157 of PQWD01007682.1, read as the reverse complement.
TGGTTTTGTATTCAAAAAATAGCTTCAATCGTGCTAGCGTTTTCGGCCGCTATTCAGCAGACAGGTAGGTTTCTTGTAAGGTATTTCGGCAATTTGGATGGCAGCTCGTTAATGTGAGGGGGTTGGGTGTGATAGTATCGCGTGGAGATCGATGCCAGCCAACCCCCATACTCGATGCCGCATCCACAAAGGATTTAGTGCATTAGCTTTATTACAGATTCCGTACCGTCTTTAGATGGGTTTTAACTGGCGGTCTAATTTTTCTTTGTAAAAACTACGTAACTTAGTAAACGCTGTGAATAACTAACCCTAAAAATTAAATATTTTCTATGGTCATTCTGTTATAGCTTTCTTCTTAATAATATGTGTGTGATGTGATCGATAGTTCATTTAAAGTACTTACATAGGATCCCATTCATTAATTGAAAACGATATTTTCCTTCTGTTTGCAGAGTCATGTAGCCTAATGGCAAAAAACGGAACCCTTATAAATTCGTCATGTCTGTCTGTCTGTTCGTCCGTATGTCACAACGTTTTTGCTCCGAAACTATTAACACTACAATGTTCAAACTTTGTAAGTTTATGTATTCTGTGAACCGCTATTAGGCTTTCATAAGGAACTTGAAAAAAAATATTTTGGGTTCCCAATACATGGAATTAAAACTCAATTTTTTACATCGAACCCACATGTATGATATCAATGTGTAGGTGTTAAAAAATGATATAGGGTTCTTATATCATTTTTTGTTAAGTGAATATAGTTTGCGCTATACATACTTCCAAAGTTGGGAAAAGTGTGTCCGTAAGGAACGTATGAATTTCAAATGTGATTTTACCACTGGTTTGGACTGTTGTTGTCTACCAGTGATATATAAAACAAATATCATTGTTGTCTGCTTAGAAGAATCCAGCAAGACACTCAGAAATACTCTTTTAAAAAAAAGGAAAATGTACCAATATATTACTGTATAAAACTTATTAATGTAGTGAACATAGTAAAAAAAAGTCACTTTTTTGTCCCCATGTTCCTATGTGCGCTTAAATCTTTAAAACTATACAACGGATTCTGATGCGTTTTTTTAATAGAAGGAGTGATTCAAGAGGAAGGTTAATATTGTTACGAACTAACGTAATTGAAATGACATTAAATATGGCGGCTAATATGCGTCGTCAGTCCACCATAGAGTATGAGATGCGAATTGTCAAATAGCAAAGAGTCTAGTATGTTCTAGATAATTCGCTAACTATGTAGAATGACGTCGACGCTTCGAGCTTGGCGGGCGGACAGGTATATAAGGCGGACCGATGGGTGCGCCGGCAGTCTTGTGTTCTACTCAAGAGCGAACGAAGAGCAAAGTACCTGCGAATACAAGGAAGAAGGAGTGATAAAGCTATATCTAAGGGATGGTCGAGTGTGAGATAACAGTGTGAAGAGTTAACGAGTGATTATAACGTGTGTGTGCGGACATTATACGGACTCATCAAGTGTTGTGTTATAGTGTGCAGTGTTAATTACGGGTTATAGTGCGTGCATTAATTAATTAATTAGTAAGAGTGTAAGTGTAATTAGTGTTGTGTGTAATTTATAGTGGTTAATTAATAAAGTGTGTTACCGTGTTATTCTTCGCGTTTGGCAATAATTTATCCTGAACCCCCAGCTCGTAACAATATGTATAATAACATCCTACCAAAAACATTCTGTAAAAAATCTAGCCAAGTCTCGATGGAGCTGCTTGATTATCTATAAAAGTAATGAAATCAAGACAAAGACGTGCCAAGTCTAAGGTGCCTTACTGCGATTACTTTATTCTTATGGTTAATGGTGTGTGACTTGGCCGTTGAAGAGTATACAAAACCAGGTGCTCCATGACACCATTGCACTATTCTGTCGCCAGAACCGCTACCCATTGACGATACAAATTTGCTACTTGGAAAACGGTGATTCAATAACCCGTCGATTGTAGGCTTGATAAAGCCACTAACGTGTAAAGAATGTTCAACGGCCAAGTTACACAACATTAACCATAATAATAAAGTAATCGCAGTAAGGAACCTTAGACTTGGCACGTCTTTGTCTTGATTTCATTACTTTTTAGAGATAATCAAGTATAATCAGCTCCATCGAGACTTGGCTAGATTTTTTACAGAATGTTTAGGTGGGATTTCACTTCTTTTGTAGAAACTTGAAAGGAATATTGGACGACCCATTGGATGTAATGGTTGAGACGTCGGTTACTACACCAAGGGTTCCGGGTTCGATCCCCGGGCAGTACCTACAATACCGCCATTAAACCCTAACTCTGTACCAAATTTCAACTCTCTGAGTTAATGGGAAGTACTAGTTCTATTTTGATGATTTTGTTATCTAAGAAGGGTCACCAGGTACTCCAGATCTTCGATTATCCAAGTTTTTATAGTTTTCTTTTTATGTAGCCATTAAACCCTAACTCTGTATCGAATTTCAGCTCTCTGAGTTAATGGGAAGTACCAGTTCTATTTTGATGATCATGAGTGAGTGAGTGTCTATATATTTGCTTTCGCTTAACGTCGGAACTAAATGACCTACAGGCTTAAAATTTTGGATTTAAAGTATGTTATTATATCTTACTAGATGACAAAAATAATTTACTGAGTATTGTAAATAATAAAGATTTCTACAGAAAACTCTGAGATGGTGTATGTCTTTCTCTTACGAATACTCCACAATGTAATTTTTTTGTCATTTACTTTCTACTACAAAATTTGCGCTTTTCGAATCGATATGAACCAATACAGCATTTATCCTTATCACATTAATTACCTTAAATAAATTGTTGATTTGGCCCTTTACACCATTTGATTTCAATGAATATTTTCGAAGAAATTACAGATTTCAAAATTGCGCTACGTAGCGTTTGCGGCGGTATCGGCTACCGGACAGGCGGGAGCGTGCTTATTACGAAATACCATTGCAACCGTGCGAAGCTTGCGGATTGCTAGTATTTATATAAAACAAAGTTCCTTTAATATAATCCTAATAAGAAAATATCCAAATTAAATTATATAAAATTACATACTTTGTAAAAATAATAATCGTGTAGACGTGGAATCAACATGTCCAACAATCCTAATCTTTTCAGTAATCTTCAGACAAAATTCAAGCACGCGTTTTATCACGTCATCCTGCCATTAGAGCAGTAGCAGTAGGAGCAAGAGAGGATCGATCAACTATTTCTCGACCGCTACAAAAAGAGAAGCGCATTCGGATATTACACGCGAGTCCGCTGAGGATGAACGAAGCGAAGTGATCCCTTTGACGGATCGCGTGATCACTCTGCGTCCTTATCGCAACTTCAATTTCGCCTTTGAAAAGTGAATACTGTTTTTATGACAGTGAATTGCTATTAGGCGCGCTGGCTTCCTCAACGAGATTCGTATTAAATGAAAACCTACGTCACTAAACAAAATATACGGCCTGGAAAGTCAAACTCAACTATATTGACCCTTTCTTTGATATTTACAAAAACATTTAATTTATCGACACAGCGCGCTATGGTCTCTCATTCCTAATGCGCACCGCAAAGGAATGGAACTCTTTGCCTCCTTATGTGTTCCCCGATCATTACTTACAACCTGGCCGTCTTCCAGGCAAGAGTGAATAGGCTGTTTCTAGGCAGGCATGATCCATCCTAGGCCGCATCATCACTTACCATCAGGTGAGATGGCGGTCAAATGTCTGCCTATAGGTGATAAAAAAATAATAATTAAAAACTTGGCATATCTGAAACATGCAAGCATACAAATTTATATTAATTTTACACTGATACAACAAAAAAGGTCAGTTTAATATTTATATTTATAGAATTTAAGTACACCATTGTATTTTGCAATGGGTCCTCCAATAGCCAAGATTTCATTATTGTAATAAAAATTTAATTTAATGATAATTAACTTCAATTTAATGGTTTCGCGTTTAATCAATAAAAATAACAATAAAATATGAATATAGATTGTTTATAAAATTATACATTGTTTAATGTTAAGCATAAACATCGTTAAATTATTAGGTAAGCTTTTTGTATATCCACTGCATTGCAATATATTATAACAAATAATACAAAATTGTGCACGCGTGTACAGTTTCGGGAAAGGAATAGAGTCATAACCAATTAGCCGATATAAAGTTAATCCGATATTGAATATTTATTTTGCATCAAGTGGACACATATTCGCGAGACCCAGGTTGGAAGCTCGCGGCCTTTCAAGAGATACGCGCCATTGTAGCCATTGTGAGGGAAACAATAGCGATTTCAACACCACAATGGAACGAGTTAGTGCTGTGAAAAATTAACGTGCAAAAGCTGCGTGCCGTTTGAGACTGGTGCTACGCCGACATCGTAATGGAAGCTCTTAGATGTTAAGCTTATAGTTTAGTACGTAGCCTGGATATATAATTTTTAAGCTCATAATTACTTGATACATGAATCAAATGCGGGATCAACGATGATCATGCGTAGATATAAGATATCTTCAACTACTACTAATTCACCGTTCGTGCAGTCGAGAAAAATCTCGTACGTATAATATTATCCACACCAATCTAAATATAAAAAATGTATATATATATATATATATAACTTTATGTATTAACTCATACATTTAGTAGACCTAAATGAAAATAAAATTGATTTGTAAAATATTCGGTCTTGGCTGCCATATAAATAACATTGATTACTCTAGTCAAATTAGAGGCAAAATTTATATCTCTTAAAGCTAAAAAAAATAATAATAATGCTTTATTTAAACCTATCGCTTTCTACTGCTGGACAAAGGTCTATTTTTCACCAGTAATCTCGGTAATTTAATATAAATGTGTTATAAATTTAATGAAAATTCGCGGAATCATATTTTAAATTAATAGTGTTCTTTTACAAGGAATTTATTTACTTTAATTAGTCTCACAATATTTTTTTTATTTCAATGTCAAAGATAGCGATATAGAGCGTAGTCAAGTGAAGTACTGGTCTCAATATAGGGCCAATTAGTCTAGCCAGACTTCCGCACGTTTTTGCCCGACCACTAATAGGCAAGGTCTGAGTAAATGCGCCTTTACAGAGCCAACATTACTCCATTATGAAATATTGACTTTCATGTTATTTAACAAGTCCTAAATGGGAACTTTTTCAAATAAAAACTTGTTTTAAAATATAAACGAAAGAGAAAAATAACAGCTTAAGACACACTAAATATACATATTGTTTCAAACTGTTAAGAAAGAATTAATTGTAATTATGTTAAGTTTCAAGTAAAATAATTGGGGCTGCTGCGCCGAAAAATAAAGGTACTTACGTATATTTTGAAATACTTGTAATATAATATGAACTTAAATGCTGCTTTATTCATCAACCAGCGTGTAATGTCCCACTGCAGCTTACTGCCTGGGGATCGAATCCGGGACCCTTGGTGTAGTAGCCGACATCACCCATCAACAAATGGATCGCCCAAAATGTTACATAGCTTATTTGATAATTTTGAGACTTTTATATCAGAGGCTTCATCAAATAGCTTTTTGTTACAATGGGTGGTATCTGCGCTCTCGAAGTTTTTTAATAACAGTGATTAATTATTGGGGTTTGGGGATCTCATGCGAATATATCGGTCCATTTTTTTTCTGTCTGTTCAATTTCATTATTATCTTTGTCAGTTCTGTGGAGAATATTTTCTTTTTTATTTAATAAATTTTAATTTATGGATCGTACCGTGTAAAGGTAGTTATAGGTCCGCTCCGCACACAATTACCTGGGTCAAGCGTGCGCAGCTCAGTGCTGCGCTCATCATTTCATGCCGTACCCCCTATTCACTATTGTTACACTAACCAAAGATATCACAAGTAAAAAAGGTGTTTTTGACCCTTTGATAGTGTTTTTTAATAAAATTATTTGTCTCAAATTTATACACAAAAAGGAAAATTCAGATTAACTGTAAACTTATGACTCAAAACGAATGTGAAATGAAAGCGATTAATTAATTTTATTTCGGTGGAGGGATTTCCGTAAGTGCACGTCATTCTGCAAAGAAAAATGCAACAAGTTGTAATCATACCAGATACTTGTTTGATGGTTCAATCATGGCCTTTTAGCATGCTTTGCACTGAGTCTGTGCCTTTTTATGCATCAGTTGCTACCAGGTTGCAACAAACCAAATCTTTGGCATTCTGCATGTAAGCAGAATCACAAAAGCTTTCGTTATTACATCTTAAAATTTGTCTTCGTTATGTTGTAACAAATTTTGGCCCCTCACAAAATAAAAACTAACTTTTTATTAAGTTGCTACAAAAAATTCAGTGACAGATTTGGATTGAAAATAGCCATAATATTAACATACTTTGCTTAGATATTTGTCTGTATTTTACTGTATTATCTCTTTAATATATTTCGCTGTTACTTATGTTACCATTGTAGTAACTATAAGCATGAAATTCTGTAATATCATCGTGAGAAATTAACTATTAATATTATTATTAAACATCTGTCATGGTCAGGCGTATCACTTACCATCAAGTGAGCGTCCAGACCTGTACACTTATCAACATAAAAAAAAAAAAAAAAAAATAATATAACACTCAGGAATGATTTTCAGCGAGATCGCGTGGGAAAGCAAACCATACTTAGCGTCATGATGCATTCTACTTGGATACAGCGTACGTATTTTGCACGTATTCTTGGAATGCTATGTGCTGAGTTATGAGTTATAAGTCGTCACAAGCATACTACGTTCATATTGCAGCACCAGCTGGGCATTTTTCTGCACTAATAATTTATGTTTTTTGCATTAAATTCTGTCGATATGTTTAATTAATTAATTCTGTTACAAGAGATTTCAGGCTTATAATTGATATTATTAAAGATTACAGTCACTTTTATCTATACCCGTAAGCCTTTGCCACTGCTTTTTTTATGACATTAAGTGTACGGGACGGTCAGTGCGGTCACCTGGTGGTAAGTGATACGTCTGACCAATACGATAGTTGGTACTCATTATTTTCCGTCAACATTAACATTTTAAAAGAAGATATCTGGCACTACGGTGGTACCTTTCTAGACCTAGTAAATCCCAGGTTTCTTTGTTCATATTAAGTTATTCTATGCATATGTGTAGTTGTAAAATATAAATCTGTATGCTACCCCTAAGTGGATAAAATAGGGGATGCAAAATAATACATCTTCACGCGAGCGAAGCAGTGAGCAAAAGCTAGTTTCATATAACATTTCAAAAGCTGCAAATATACTTGATATACCAATGCAATAAATAATTTTTTTAGTATACCAAAATTATAATAATACAAATAGACAATAAAATGGATTCAATTGCAATATCGGCTTGAATAATAAATAAAGCGAATTAATAAGCTCACCACTCGGTAGTTAGGATGTGCTATCGCAGAGGGCGCAAGGGCAACGCGCAAAATACGAGACGCGCACCCGCCTCGGGCCAACCGCGGATTACACCGGTGGTTAATTAAAACTATAACTAGACAAACATCGATTACAGAACAACAACACGGGCTGTGGTCTTACACACATCGAACGTGACTCAAAAAAAATTACGGATCCGTGATAAAGCACCCATTGCAAACCCTTCTATTTAAACGAAAGAAAAGTTTAAGAAACTAGCATTGTTAACCCAAAACCATATTAATTTGTTATTTTTATATGAAAGTATTTAAATATTAAATATCCACAGACATTGACACAGCGCCATCTAGCCTCAAGTTAAACGACGATCCCAAGCTAAAGTACAACAAACACAAAGTTAGGGTACATAACAACTGATAAAAATACTTTTTGTAAATACATACATATTACAAAGAGACATGTTCATGCACACAAACTGTTGTTATGTAGGAGCGAACCTGGGACCCTTGGTGTAATAGCCGCCGTCTCAACCATTACACCAAATGGGCTGTCAAAGAATATGAAAATTGAACTCCTCAGCCTATGTCTAATACTATCATATCCTTTTGATAACATTCCAGTTTGCTGATGATCAAATTATCACGCAATTGAATTCAAAGTTTTTCCAAATTCACAATGGAAAATGTATTGTCAATTGCCTGCTCCCGACATTCAATGGACGTGGGGATAAAATATTTTTAAGCTGTCCTGTTAAACATAAACCCTTCGGTCCATATTCAATCATTCCTTACTGTTCATTTCCCACTGCCCCGGCCCGAGGCAGTATATAATTTGCACAATTCCCTGCTGCTTTGGAACATTTAAATTGACCATTGACCTGAATTCATTAAACGTAGCGCAAATTGCGGCTGGTCCCGCTAACAAACATGTCAACGCAATTTATAAAATAGGTTTTCTAAATATTAGCCTGAACACATGGCTGATACAGACTTCTTGTAAATTGTCACATACGTCCAGCCTATGCCCATTTTCTTGTCTTAATTCCCGCTACTGTTTTTGCATTCTTGTGTAAAAACTACACAAGAATGCATAAACAGTAGCGAGTTACTATTAAAAAGTACATGTTTTGTATGAGTATTAATGCTAAAATGAATACACTATTAAATATTCGTAGGCTTGCGCGTGAGTATATGTTCTATAGCACCGCCGCTAGGGCCGGGCGTGATCAAATCGCAGCGCTTGCGCCCACGCACGATCCTCTTATATCTGTCTCTACAAACATTGAATGCATGTATTATTTTACCTACCACAGGATAAAGGGGTAACAGTCACTTTTACAGGTAATTACCATAATTTTGGCAATTCATTCAAAGACTGCTATTGCTTCTTGTGTTTTGTAGAACAGCCTTGACAAATTAGGCACATCACCTTCTAGCTGTTACCTTCACAATGTGGAAAGGTTACCCTCGTTTTTTTGGACTCTAGTTAAATCTGTAAACATCATATCCAGGTCAAGAGACACGACAAGATATTCAACATACGATTTATAAAACATATCGGCCAGAACTCGAATTCATTGTTTTATTCTTTCTATGCCCACGATTCGTCATGAACCTTTTCATAAAAGCCATAACAAGAACGTTCCCGTGAAGAAGTAGACACTCTCTTAACATATTATTGTCCACTGCTTGGCGTAGCCCAAACTACGACAAACATGGTCCTTTGCATTTCTCATTCAGTCTTCACCCAGCTTACCTTACCATACCCTTACCTTGCGCAAATCATCGATTCATCGCACTGTAAGGTATCCAACGCTGCGTTTGTCAAGACGCAGTCTACACTCTAGAACCCGACTGAGCCAAAAGTCATCAGTTCTGTTACACACGTGATCCAATTTATGATCTGGAGAGCTTTATTGACAACTTTAGTTCTCTCAAGAACAACCCGACCATAGCTTCATTACCTTAGTAATTTCAATGTGTGAACTAGTCTTGCAGTCAATATCTGTACTGCGTAAGTTAGTATGATAAATATACTAATATTCACACAGCGTCATCATGCCCCAAACTAAGCATTAACCTGTAATATGGATACCTACTAAATAACGGATAGACATACTTATATATGTTTGTTTTTGTAAATACATACATATTATTCATAAAAAACACCCAGACAATACAAACAGACATATTCATGCGCACAAAAGTTTGTACTGCCCGGGGATCGAACCCGGAACCCTTAATGTAATAGCCAACTTCTCAACCATTACACCAGATGGGTCGTCAACAACTCGTTTTAATTTTTCGCAACTTTGTAGTTGCAATAATCCCGTTAAATGTACAATGTAAAACAAATGCGACCTGCGAATGTTAACCGTTACAATACCCATTATGAAACCGGCCGTACCGAAGATTGCCATTACTACAAACCTAACTATGATCTACATCCAACCATAGTGCGTTGGCGAAGGAATGATAAGCCTCTGTTAAGACAGAGATCACAAACTAAAGTACAAGTATGAAACAAAATGCCAGTTTATTATTCCTATGCAAAACTTCTATACCGTACTGGTACCGTATTAATAAATAAAGATTACTGTTCAGAGTTTAACTTAAACCACCGACTGGAAATCTTTAAGATTGCTGTCATCATGAAACCGTAACACGTCATCTGACAATCAATGTTACCCTTGACAGATTGGTACTTTCCCACTTCGGTTACTGTTATCATTTTAATTTCATTATTTTAATACAAACATTTTCTGTCACATATATATAGCTACTGCAAATCTCTAATAAAAATGAAGTGTATTTTATGTGTAGTTTATTTTCATTGATTGGTGCGGGAAACCTATTTCAGATCAGCCAATACACATTGCAATTACATTACAATTGTCCATAAGTTGTACAATCAATTGAACCGCTTGTTTGTCTATGCATAACGAAAAAAAATTCATTTTTATTTACTGATTTTAAAGGGTATTTCTAATTCTACATTATACTTATTTAAAAATATATAGTTAAATATTTAATTACATGTTAATTCTTATTATTTCGATCCCCGACAACAATCCCCGACAGTTCGATTTCCGGACAGTACAAACAGACAGTCTGTTTGTATTGGTTTGCGTGGTCCTAAGTATATTATACAATTAATATGTATTTACAAAAAGTATCTTAAGTATGCCTATCAATTGTTTAATATCCATAGTACAAGATGCTTGATCAAATCGGGGATAGATGACGCTGTATTAATATCGGAGGATATTTATTTATTTAACCCCGTCACCGATTGCATAGTGTACGAAGAGGTAGTTGGCCTGCGTCGTGCAAAACAAACTGGATCGCGGCTATGGGCGGGGCGCGCGGTACGGCACGCGCCCGCGCCTCCTGATTATATTGTTACAGATCGATACCACAATCATGTACCGATAGTCAATCGATAAAAATCACCGGCTTAGATTTTCTACTATGGGACTAAAGCAATACATTTATTTATCTATTGATACATGTAACATTTTATGGAGATAAACTTGCAATAAAGCCATAGTTATTCGCGCTAATTCTAAATCTATGAAAAAAGCATAGATTGGCGTCTTTTTAAAAAACACTTGCCAACAGTGAGAGTGAAAGACACAACAACGATGTACGTAGAATTCAATAACGAATATAATATAGACAGATAAAGAAGAAGAAATATATTCTATGTTGATAAAGTCTTACGGTGATGGAAAACGTCGTGAGGAAACAAGCCACACCTACACGAAGAGATTCAAAGATTGTGCGTGAAGTTGGCCAATCTGCACTGGACCAGTGTGGACGACTAAGGCCTATACACCCTTTACGGGTAGGCTTCTGCCCTTCGGTGGGGATGTATATGAGCTAATGATGATGACTCAAGGTACCTAATGCACTTATTACTACAGTGTTAATAGTGTTATTTTGAGGAGTAAAACACGTTCTGTATAAACTTATATCGTTATATTTTAATATTCAATATCAATAGTAAGTTACTCAACGAACCGGTTTCACTATAGAAATAATTATAATTATTGATTAACCGACTGCCGCAGAAAGGTTATGTTTTTAAGCGTGTTTGTTTCTCCCCGCCTATAATACCATGAAAAGTGTAAATTGTATTTAATATGTAATTCTTAGAAAAAATTGATGTATGTTGCTTACGTAGATGTACCAATATCTAATGTTTGCACTTTATGGTAGAGCATGTTTTTCCCTTTCCGGTTTTGTGAACCGTCAGGTTTGTTTATTTTTAAATTTGTCTTTATTTGTTCATTTTGTCTTAAATATTTAAAATTTATTATTTTTTATCTTAAATATCACGCGATCGACTTACGCTTACATCAAGAAATGACTACACATAAAATATATAAAAATGGACTTTATGATAAGCATCGAGTGAATCAACTACCCGATCCAGTTGTTATAATTAATTAAAGCTCGCATTCACTGAAACTTGGTATTAATCCTGTGTCAAATGGTAGAGGCTAAGTGCGATCACTAATCAAGATGCAGGTGTCTTCCACCTGCACTCATTTAGTTAAGTGCACCTAGTTCGGGCGTAACATAAACACCATTAGGGGCAGCGTAGACGTCAGACAATTTGCAACGCACTTTTTAGTCTGGAAATAGAACCTTCACAATTATAAAGTTATAATAATAAAATTCTTTATTTTCTCATCACAATCAAACATATACATTATACAGTTAGAATCATAACATAAATTGACCATTTTATGTTGTGTCAGACTGAGGCCCGTAATAGGTATTTGCATACCTGTGTACAGGTCAGGTGTTGTACAGGCCCCCACCATCACGGAATTGACACGCTTATATGTTTTAATCACACGACGCGCTAAAAGTCCGGCACACAAAAAATCAGTGATTTTCGGAAAAACCGTGCCACGCCGCGCCGCTCTGCACAATAAAGGATCGAAGTCAATCAAACGTTTGCTTCAACCCACGCTAACGCAGACGACGCATATTTGAGTCTGCAATCTGCATTTGTGAAAGAATGATAGAAGATGTGCCTCGTGTGCGTTGAGTTTGTTAAAAATCTGCAAACGACTTTGAGCTCGCCATTCTAACGCCATTTTGTGATTCGATCACACAAAAAGTGTGCCGTCTGCGCAGCACCTTAGCATTTAGGTCTCATGATATACATATACCATTTCTTGGCGGCTCTTCTCGAAGATCCTACTTATTCCGAACCTGTGGTAGAGTCATTAAAAAAATAATAATAATAACAATTAACGATTCAAAAGTATCTGTAACAGATTCATTAGAATTAATATTTTATTCTTTCTTTCTTTCATAGCCTAGAAAATTTGTAAGTGAAATGTCTTAATTCGGTATTTTCCACCACCCGCCATAAAATACCAAACCATATTTTTATAAAAGCGCACCTATTTTTATGTGTCGTTTCATTGATTACTTTTATTTATTTACAATATCGTAATTTTAAATACATTGAAACCAATAAATATGAGGTCAATTGAAGATAGTGAGCAATGACGTCACATATCACTAATCTCATACAAAATATATGAATACGTTCCTTTTTGACAGTTCATAAAAAGTATGTCAACGATTAGTGGTGTCAAGTACCGAATTAAATATGATTATGTTATTTCATTAGCCGTAAAAGCGTCAGATTAACGTATATATAAATTCGAAAAGACATTGGTACGTGGCGGGATTGGAGCCTGCACCCTCTAGCTCGGATGGCAACAGTCCTCACCACTAA